>PVJH01012452.1:0-64377 GCA_004026705.1 Nesogale talazaci
TCACCTATATGTCCGATACCAGTCTAAATTCCTCTTTAGACTCACGCGACGCATGCAATGATGGTGAGTGCAGGAAGATCACAGGCCAGTGGGTGGAAAAGCTGGAGAAGCAGTGGCAGTGGAAGCATCTTAGCTCTGATGTGGGTCTCCATGTGGCTCCTTCAGCTCCAGGGCCCTGGCTCTAGCAATGCAGTTCTGTGTGATTGTCAACAGGAATGACTTGCAGGGAGAGAGGGAGTGTCCCACCTCCAGAGAACTGTGTATCTCCTTAGCGCATCCTAATGATGTCATCAAGTTGGAACCTGATTGACAGACTACACTCCCCCCCACCCCCTTCACTCTGAATAGTTTCAAATCGCCAACAGATCATGTGACTGCCACAGGTGCTTTGAAAGAAAGGGCTGGTGATCTTCTGAACCCTGAGGACCGTAGTTCTGCCCTGACACACACAATCCACTCCATGCCAATTGATTTTTTTAAATGTCCTTGTCAGCCCTCAGCCCTCAATCAGTATCTGCAGTCGTTACTAACGATGGATGCATCTTTTATTTGCTGAGGCAGCCTGCCCCATCCCCCCTTCGGCACCCACTGGCAAACAGGGTGGCTAGCAGGTGCTAGAATAAGCGCTTTCTTGATGTCTTTCAGGATGAAGATGATCTAGCCAATGCCCTCATCTGGCCGGAGATTCAACAAGAGCTGAAAATCATTGAATCTGAGGAGGAGCTCTCTTCTCCGCTGCCTCCACCCACGCCACTTCCCAAGAACAGCCCCACCCCGCCTACCCCGCAGTCAAGTCCGGAGCCCTCGGCTTCCCCAGAGGCTCCCGGGAGCTCCGCCCCAGTCCCCGCCCCACTGGAGGAGCGAGCCAATCCTAGCACGCCGGCCGCTTCGCCCGCAGCCCGCGGAGAGGAGCCCGAGCCAAGCGGCAGCCACCGCGCGGGGGAGCCCGAGAAGAGCCCGCGCCCAGACCCCGCCGGCCTGCCCCCCCTGCAAATCCTTACCTTTGAGCCTGCGGGAGCCCCGGAAGAGGGGGGCGCCCCCGGGAAGCTGTCGCCGCCACTCCCGCCGGCTCCTCCCCCTCCGACTCCCCTGGAGGAGGCCCCTGGACTCTCACCCACCCAGGGCAGCCCGGAAAGAGCCGATGCAGCAGGAAATTTGAGAACAGATCCCTCAGACCAGCTGACGTCCCAAGGCAGTTTTTGTCTGGGACAGGCGCCCGGCCCAGAACCGGGTGAAAAGCCAAACCCGCAGAATGCTGCCCTGCTGGCCATAGACCCTGGTGCTGCAAGCCCACCAAGGGAGGTCGAGCGCCCCCCACCCGAAGAGGGGGGTGTGGCCCATTCTGCGCAGGAGCCCTCAGATTGTGATGAAGATGAGGCTGCGACAGACGTTGCACCGCTCGGCCTGGAGATGGTAGAGCCCTGGGAGGAGCCCCAGTGGGTGACGAGTCCCCTCCACTCCCCCACCCTCAAGGATGTACAAGGGACCCAGGGACAGGGCCTCCAGGGTCTCCGATTGGAGAAGCGTCTTGCCCACAGGCCTAGCCTCCGCCAGAGCCGTTCTCTGGACAGCAAGACTGCCGACAGAAGCCCGTGGACTCTCGACGGTCTCTCCAGCAGCTGTGCCAACCTGGATTCCGAGAGGAGTTCTGATCCTCTGCCGCCCCCGACCTCCAGGAGAGGGATGGCGGTGGTAGGCTGGGAAGAGAAAGCTCCGAGGTCATTTAGAGAGGTCTCCGGCCTGCAAGAGACTGTGACCCTTCCCAGCCCAAAGGGACAGGGCGATGTGCAGCCCAAACCAGCAGAAACGGGCCCTGCCAGTCCCGCAGAGGGAAAGGAGGTGGAGGCCGAGGTGGGACGCGGCCGGCTGCAGCCTGAGCGAGAAGGCAGTGTTTCTGGGGGGCAGAGCAGTGAGCAGGGCTCACCCGGTGGTGTGCAGGACAGCGCCTCGCCCACAGAACACCCCCAGAAGGCACAGCCGAAGGGCACCGAGTGTGGGCCCCCCAAAGGGAAGCATAGGCCGTCCTCCCTCAACTTGGATGCTTGTGTTCCCATCACTGACCTCTTCCGGTTCGAGAACGCAGCCACATTTGGGTCTCCTGGAATGCAGCTCTCCAAGCCCGGAGACTCAAAGGTCACCCAGATGACCGCGTCCCACTCTCTTGCAGACCCCTGGACGGTCCCCTCCCAAGATGCCCCAGATGTGGACATTGTTGCTCATGCCTTCACTGGACGCCGCAACTCGGCTCCTGTGAGCGTGTCAGCTGTGAGAACCTCCTTCATGGTCAAGATGTGCCAGGCCAGGGCCGTGCCGGTCATCCCACCCAAGATTCAGTACACGCAGATCCCACAGCCGCTGCCCACGCAGAGTGCGGGGGAGGGAGCAACCCAGTCCCAGGAGAAGAGCCAGGAGGAGCCCACCCCCGTGGGTGGGGCCTCTCAGAAACCTGCCAAAGATGATTCCCCACTCTGTTCGGCAAGCCCCAAGGGAGAGAAACCAAAACAAGACACAGGAGCCATCAAGTTGTCACCAGTGGGTGCTGCTGCCTCCGACCTGGGGGAAGGAGCCAGCCTTCCTCCAGTGGCAGGTTCCTCTAACAGCCTCTCCACCCAGGCCGCGGTAGTGCAGTGCAGAAAGCGAACATCAGAGACTGAGCCTTCCGGGGACAATCTCTCAACAAAAGCAGAGCGGCTTTCTGGGGGGTCTAGGCCTTTCCACAGGTCACGTCCTGGGAGACCCCAGAGCCTGATCTTATTCAGTCCTCCCTTCCCTATTATGGACCACCCTCCACCCTCCTCCGCTGGGACAGAGTCCAGGGTCTTGCTGTCCCCCATCAGAAGTCCCCTCCAGACCGTGTCCCCCGGCCTCCTTTGTGGGGAGTTGGCAGAAAACACATGGGTGACACCAGAAGGGGTGACACTTAGGAATAAAATGACCATCCCCAAGAATGGCCAGAGACTGGAGACTTCCACCAGCTGTTTTTACCAGCCCCAGCGGAGATCGGTGATTCTGGATGGAAGAAGTGGGAGACCCATAGAATGACATCTGCTTCCGGACTGGTGTCAGGACAAGGTCCTGATGCTTCCGGGAGTGACTGCCGGGCCAACGTGCTGTCCTTCCAGACACAGGTTATCCACGTTGGAGATCATTTTCACCTCTGCTTTCTCTTCTTTTCAGTCTTTTTGGCCACTTCATTAGTTACAGTTTGTTTTCCAGAAAAGCCATCGGGGAAGGACCAAGAGATGAAATTCAGATAAGTCCCTAAGAGGAGGGGGCCGGGGGAAGTCACACGGGAAGAGGGAAATGCTAACCTCCAGTGACATTTGGAGGTTGTCTGTGATGATAGCCCTGCCAAGAGCTGGGGGCGATGATGTCCTGGGAGAGAGAAGAGATCCTTGCCTTGAATTGGAAAGGTTGCTACCTAGGTCGAGGCCTCCTCTTTCGTTCATGCTTTCTAATGTGCCTTCAAGCCTGGAGTCTTTTCAGACCTGCTTTCTAACCAGTTCTGTAGAAGTGTCCTCTCCGGAATCGAAGCAGAATAGAAGTACACACTCACCTGCATTTGGACACCCAGGGGGGCGAACGTACCCCTGCTGTTTCCCTGGCAATGCTGCACACCTGGTCCAGATGGCTCCAGATGCCAGCTTCAAAACTCAAGAGTGTATTCAAGAGCCAACTCAGAGACTGGCACAGTCCAGAAGGACTCTCAGCTTTCATCCCTGTGGGGGCGTCCCTGTACTGACCTCAGACTTGTACCTCCGGGCAGGGTGGGAATGCAGCTGAAGGTGACTGCTGGTTTTTCAGCCAGTGTGCAAAAGCCAAGTGGCGTGAACTGCTTCCTTTCCAACACCGAGGGTTCAAGAAAGAACGGGATCAGTAGAGAAAGAAAGCCCCACATTTAAGCAAAACTGTGCTCCAAATTTAAAGTGTTTTCATAGGTGGTGCCTCCATAGAAAACATCTCGCCTAGCTCAGCTTCACCCCAGGTTTGAACCAGGAGTACCAGAGAGGAGGGAGACAGAGAGGGTGGAGCTCGAGGCCAATGGCCATCACTATCACTAAGGAGAGCTGCCCTTCTCAAAAACATTTTTCGCTGTAGGCAGTGGGCCCCTTTCTCTTCCCTCCATTGCTCAAAAGCAATGGCACACCCTTTTCTTCTCAACTCCCACCCTCAGGCTTCAAATGTGCTCTTCTCTGCCCATGGATCAGCAGAAACAATAAACCAATTTGATTTCCTGCTAGCTACTTAGAATATCCAGTGGTCCTTCCCTCCCTCCCCACAGCTCGAGAGGAAAACTAATACTACCTGCTGGCAATGCTGGGCCGCTCCCCCAAAAGGGCTTCATAAGAACCCTTCTCAGGACCCATCAGTACATCAGCCCATTTGGCAGTCTGTTTGAGAGACAGAAGGAAAAACGGACCTATTCTTACCTGTCCGCCACTTCATAGCTGCAAAGCTCACTGAATTCTATCCAGAAGTGTCATTACAGACACTTTCTCGAAGGTCTAACAACCCCTCTAGGCAGCCCCCTAGAGTCAAGACTGGTGCAGGGCAGGGCCAGGCTAACCTGCAGGCCCCTCCGCCTCGCTTCTTCTCCAACGAACTTTCCAGACATTTTTGAAATTGTCCACCTTTTAAGCCAGCATCTGTGGCAGGGGCTGATCAGGAGTGTCGGGTTATCAAGTGATGAGATCTGCTTTCAGAGAGCATGGGCGTGAGTGAGGACGTGGAGCAGCATTCAGGCCCTCGGCCAGGGGCTTCACATTCTCCTTGGGTGAGTAAGTCAAGCAAGTGGAAGAACTATAGCCGTGTGAGATGAGAAAGGCCACGTGCACGCAATTGAAGAGCACATTCCTGCCTTGTCACACAATGCGGCATCAGGCGCCCTGCCACCTCGGGACACTTAAACAGTGGCTGTGCCTCGATAAAGACCATGCTCCCGTCTGAGTGTGAGAGAGGCAGAGAAACACACCCCCCCCCCCGCCCCCGCTTGCTTCACCACCAGAACTCTGAGCCAGGGGATGCAATATTTCAAACCGTTTTGTGATCATTTAAACTTCTTAGCTGGAACATTCCTAGAACACATTCTGATTCGGGCATAGGTTGGGAAGTTACCGTTTACATATGTACAATTCCAAGGGCTGAGACACTTGTGTAGATGTATAAAATGGCTGTCATATTCCTTTAGACTCCGTCACTTTTCATTGGCCCAGGCCTAAGGAGTGTGAGGGTGTGGATGTAATCGTGGGTCACCCTGTCACACTATCACCATGAGACATGATGGTGGCCGTCTGGAGATAGCGCCTCTGAGTTTTCCCAGGCAGTCAGTTCTTCTACACCGGGGAAGCTGACTCTCTTTCAGTTTGTGTTGTGCTGAGAAAACTGAACCTTCTCCTTGGACTCCCTGCCAGCCTGCCAACTGCCACAAAATACCCGCTTCCTCTGGGCCAGCCTTGTGCGCGTGAAATTCTAGTCCATGGTAAAGAACACCCACCCCTCAACAACAACACACACATTTTTTTCCCCTTCAAAATGCCCTGGTCTCACTTGTTTATTCACCTGAAGGCTCCCAGAGTGAGGGCTCCCGGAGGACAGTGGGATGGGAAAGAACCATAGATTGACTTCAACCATTCGTGGAAAGGATGGAACAGGTGCTGCTATTTTTCTGAAAATCGACCAGTGCCTTTGAAAGGACCACAGAGTCCAACTCTGAAAGAAGTCCTTCGAATCAGCCATCAGACTGTGGTGACTGACTTCAAAGGTTGAAAAGGAAGTGGAATTAACGCCTGCACCAATGTTTCCCTTCATTGTTAACGGTTGCTTAAGAAGACAATCACATATGTTTACAAAATTGGACCTCCTAAGCCACTTTTCTTTTCTGGCCAAAATGGACCAGTGGCTGGAGAGAATTGGGTTTTTACTGTTTTATTCTTGGTTTCATTTGGCCAGATGAAGAGACCCAGTCTCATGCCCCAATGAGAGCCCTAGAACTCAAGATACTGTCATAATCAAAGTTCTGAATTATGGGATCATTACAACCTTAACTCACCATCCTCAATAAGTATTATTTATCAGGTGGTGAGTAAGTGTACACCAAGTATGTTGCAGCTTCCAGATCCTTGATGGATTTTATGAGAATGAAGTGAGGAGCAGAGTAGCAAATAAAACATCCCAGTAAGCAACCAGACACATGATTTAGAATCACCCAAAAGAACCAAATGACTGAGAAAGGGAGGGAAGCTTAGCAACTAGCAACATACAAAATAAAGGTTTCAGTGTTCAAGGGGCCAACTGACTAGAGAACTAACTTGATCCGATTGCACAGACCAGCGGTTGGCAAGGCAGCCCACAAGCCACATGCAGCTCTTTCACTGTAAATGTGCGCCTCTGGAGTAACATGTGAAGGTGCTTATCTCAGATCACAGTATTTCATTTGTTTGGAAAGCATAGTTAAGGCTCTTTGGTGGTTTTTAAGTTGTGAGGAGGGACAGGATTGTCTCTCCCATCTCAAGAGTTTGCTGACCCCTGGAACAGACCATACCAGTAAGTTCTCAGGGCACTGAGAACTTTTGTTGTGACCTTACATAAGTGTATTATTCTGACATGTGGCACGGTCCTAACTTGGTTGGGTTATGAAGTCCTGCAGAATCACTGCTAAGGAGCCTGGTAAGATCATCGTTCCGGAGTCCCGGGGAGAGGAAGGTATAGTGGGTTCCAATCGTTTTGAAGACAAAATCTTAGGTCCAAAAGCAACGGTTGTTTTTCATGTCTAGTATTTAATACACAAGAGTCAGATCTGACAGAGATTGTATGCTACAGTCATTTGTCTACACAGGTCTTGGAGTCTTGCCTAAACAGGTGTTGGAGAACATAAGGATTCCTCAGGGGCTGAAGCATATGTTTCCCTCAGCCATAGGAGTAATTGGGCCACTGTTTGAACATGGCCACTCCTGTCGGATGACAACATAAACCTTCGGGTTAAGTGTTACCAAGAGGATGATGTTAAGCTCTTCCACCTCAAAGGGAACTTCAACTCAAAATGGCAAAAAAAATTTTTTTTTAATGTGGCCTTTTTTGGGGGGCATCACTGCCGTCTGGTGGTCAGGGGAGCTACCCAGCCTTGCTTCCCGGAGAGCTGCTACTGGATTTGAACCGCCAAGCCAATGGGCCGCATTCCCGCACTCAACCACTATGCTACCAGGGCTCAGCCCAAATGTGATCTCTTTTAATAAGGTAATTTAATGGTCCAGAGAAGGAGAAAACTTCTTTCTTTATAAGCAAGGGGAGGGCATGGTAGGAGAGTTGTTGCCTGAGATCAATGCCATCCTAGATATTTTAAAATTGGGGGCCCCCACAAATAAAAACAGTGAGTACCCAGTAGCTTCTTTAGTCACCTTGAAGTTCATGAATGATGCAGGGACTACTTCTCTAGGAAGGGCAAACGAGTTGTAAGCTGGACGTCAGAAGCCTATGAACGATAGCACCATGCGTTTTACTGGATGAATAAAAATGCTTTGCCATATTCTGGTGCCCGAGTCCTTCCTGGTTCCCACATCTGCAAGGAAAAGCACTTGCTTCAAACAAGTCTACCACAGAGTTGTACGATGACATTTGTCGAGCTCAACTATACTTCCAAAGCAATAATCAGTGTTTTTCTGTTGATTAAAAAAGTATGAATAAAAAGCATATCCATAAAGACAAATAAATGTAATTGCAACAGCCTTGTGCTTTAAAATTTATTTTAAGAAATGATACAGTGGAGGGGGTGGGTGCGAAATGAGCTAATCCCATGTAGAAAGGCAATGTTTTGAGAAGGATGAGGGCAGCAAATGTGCTTGACATGCTGGGTGAATGAATGGTGCTAAGAGTTGTACGAGCCCCCAATAAGGTGATTTAGAAGGGAAAAAAATGATACAAAACATAGTGAATGGCTGGTGAGAACGTGGGCTAGAAAACCGACAGCCCTGGAGTCAATGTCCATCCCTCATGTCCCTGTAGGATGCGGCAGTTTTGGGTTTAAGACTTGACTGTCAGGGGAGGCAGCCCCCAACATATCATGGGTCTGGTAGACATGATTGTACAGCCATAATAAGTAAAGTCATAGAAATTAAGAGAAAGAGAAGAGATTTAAATAACAGAGTCGGACACATTTCATGGTAGGTAGCATGCTCACCTCCCAGACGGCCATGATCTCAACAGCCAGGTCCACGCACAGCAAGGGCAGGAAGCAGGGCGCCGGAGAGAGAGCTGGAGAGAGTTTATTGCCATCCAAGGTTTAGATCTACTTCGGGAGCATGGTTAAAGGTAACCACACGTCACAGGAAGCGGGCTGTACAATAGGCATGTACATCACAGGAAGGGGCTGTACAATAGGCATCAGTGTAACAGGAAGGGGACAAGCTAGGGGGCGTATATGTGACTAGAAAGGCGGATCCTAGATTCATGATGGTGACCTAACCTTGATTATCCTTGGATGTGCTTGACCTTCCAGGGCTCCTACAAGGAAGTAGTCTACTACTATCCTTATCAGAAGGGAGTGGGCCCTACTGAGGGTGGGACAGACTATCCTGCCGGGTTGCTTTAGTTGCCTGATAACCCTTCCAGAGAATACACCTGATCTGCTGACCTTCAAGTGTATAGTCATTTGCCATGTGTAGCATGCAACTAACTTTGGCGTAGACTTGGGGGAGACAACTTAGGAGAAATCTTTCTGTTTCCCACACTTGACAGAAGTAGAAGGTCTCCTCTTTCTCCCACCCACAAGAGGACACGGTCAGCAAAATCAGCACCAGGAAAGAGGATGGTATAGGGCAAGCTCAATGTTTCTGTTCTTTCCCTCGAGCCCTTTCCTTTGGGGCTTTGGTTTTGTTGTCACTGGACCTTGGTTTGAGGGAAGGGTTGAACTGGATCCTGGGATAGGAGTCAGGGTTGGGTTGTGATTTTCCTCTTCATTTTAAATTGGGATGGTGGACAATGGACTATAAAATGATGGGGCTGGAGATCTCGTAGCCCAGCTCCCTAGTGGCACAGTACCTGAGGGACGTGAAGCAGGTGTGAAGCCCACACATTTCATGGGCAGCAGAATCTTACCTGCCTGGATGCTTAGGACTCTGTACTTGGTTGTTTTCCACCAAAGTCTTGCAAAAGCCTTTGTTCGAGCCCTTCCTGGGCCCCTGCTATTTGTCCTGCGAGTAGAAAGTGGTCAGAAACGGAGGACGAGAAAGAGAAGGGTTCATCCTGACTTGGGACAGCTTGGGTGGTCAGGGTGAGAGCAGAGCAGCCAGCCTGGCCTGCGCTTTCACTACAATGTTTATTGGCCTTTTTGACTTACTGCGAGGTTTGGTCTCACACGAGTCTGCTGATTGGCTCAGGAACTTAGTCACGGCCAGCTTCCACCTTCAACGTGACCTTCTTTTCTCTGCAAACACTACTGCATCCTCCTCGAGGCCCAGTAGAAACCAGTGGATACTGTCCTGAAAAAGGAGAAGGAAGAGAAAGCTGATTGCTCTTCAGAGCCGCTTAGCTGAAGTGGTCGCACTTGCACAGATGTGAATGTAATTTTTCTCTCACTGAACTCCCCCAAAGGAGGGTTATTCTTCATGAGTTCGTGCTTTATGTTCATGTATTTTGTAATGCGGGAGGAAGCTCACAATTGTTATCTGACACTTATCAAGGCACAAAATGGGGAGGGAGAAGGACACTCAGGGTCAAAATGACAGGTTCTCAAAAAAATACTCAGACAACCTACGTTCATACTCTAGTGATGTTTGCTATTTGAAAAAAAGAAAGAAAATGCAGCCAAAGGGAGGAAAAAGCCACTATTTTCACAATATTTTATTCAGAACCCAGAGCCTTCTCATCTCCCATCATCCTGTGTTGCTGCCCTCACTGTTTTTCTTGGTTGTAGACACCCAGACTGCTACCTACTGTGTCTTCTTGCCCAACCCCACCCCTACCACTAACACACGCAGTTCTCAACTCTCCTAGATCTCATCAGTGATGGATGTTGTCTCTACTTCCGCAACTTACATGCAACTCAACATGCCCATAAGAAATTCTTTGTTACCCAACAGACTGTCCTGTGCTCTCGTGCTCCACCGACCCCAGAGGCTCGGGGAAAATGCAGAACCTGTGTTCTCCTACAGAGCCCTGGTGGCCCTGTGGCTAAGGCGTTGGACGACGAACCCCAAGATCAGTGGTTCAGACCCATCGATACCGCCTCAGTAGAAACGTGAGGCTGTCTCCTTCCCTAAAACTGTATAATCTCAAAAACCTGACAGAGGGTCTGTATGAGCCGGCATCAACTTCACGGCAGGGCATTTTGTTTGACTCCCCACCTCTACACAATCGCTTCTCTCCAGGAGCCCGTAGGTGGGCTTCAATCAGCCTGTCATTATCAAGTTGTATAATAGCCCACTATTGTAAAGTTGATACCTTATGCCCACCCATGAGTGAGTCAGAGGCCCCTACTTCCTGGTCTTTGGCACCAAGTTCCCTGTTTCTTTGCTAAGGCTTATCCCACCACCCTCCTGAATAACTTCAGTTCTCAGGGGAAACCTAGCCCACAATCATGCTGCTGGTCCTGACTTCTTTCGCCTCTGCCCAATCATAGTCATTTGTTTCCGGTTACACCGCATGCTGTTTCACAACCCAGAACTCTGTGATCCCGAACTCCTGTATTCCAGCTGCAGAACCTTTGCCTATCCTTGTTTCCTCAGTTCTCTTATTTACCTCAATTAAGAAAGTCTCGTGCCTGGCTTACCTGCGCTTTCTGTAAGGTATTCCTAGCATACTTCATAGTCCCTCCCCTAGTGTCCATCCAGGTCCTCTTCTCACCAGCACCAGCACTGTTGGCTCTCATGACCTCACCTGCCAGGCAAACCTCCAGACTAGACTCAGAGCTCTTCTTCCCCACCCTTTTCTGCCGTTGAGTCCACCCTCAATCACCTTTCTCCCTTTTGACTAAGATCAGGGTTTAGCATAGGACCCAAACACCTCCCTATCTGAGAGTGCCTAGGTGCTGCTGAAGCTTCTGGTCTGGAGTTATGTTTACGGAATCCTTGTTCTGCAAACCTTTTGCATCCCAAGTCCAAAGATACTTCCTGCTTAAACTCTTTAACTAGCTGTCTTATGTCTATACAAATTCTGGCATGTGTCGGCTAATAATTACTTGCGTGGAGTGGGGGGCTCATGAAAAGTAAACTTCACACTCAAGAGTCTTTATGCTGCAGGTAAGGCATCTCTGTCAAGCCTCGGGTATGGTCCATAGGATGCACTGTCCATCATCTCCTTCAGAACTTCTGACCAACAATAACCCCAACCCCCTAATTTGTCATTCAAGTCCTGAGACAATCTACTCCTTACCTAGTTGGCTAGCATTATGGAACTACAGTTTTAAAATAGCAGGAGTGAACTGCTGGTTTCTGTATATCCTTTTCCTACTAAATGGCCCCTTATCTACATGGCATATTCACAATCCTCCTTCAAAATGCATTTTGTGTGTCACTGCTTCAGTAAGTCCTCTCTTGCCATGAAATGCAGCTTCCACCCTTTTGTGGCAACAGTGATCACTCCCTTCTCTGTGTCATCTTTGCATGGAGTACATACTTCTAGTACTGAACTTATTGACTGGCTCATCGGCCTGTGGAGTTGGATCGCCAAGGTGCCCTGCACGTAATTGCACAGCCAATAGAAATGGATGGGGAGGGTTGCCATGGTGGAGGTGAGTGATGGGGAGGAGAAGGAAGGGAAACTCAACTTATCACAGTAGTTCTCCACCTGTGGGTTGTGACCCATTTGGGGGCTCCCAGGGATTTCACAGAGGTCACCTGATTCATAACAGTAACAACAAAAATAATTTTATGGTTGAAGGGGGTCTGTGTTAGCCCGGGTAGCCTAGAGAAACAAATTCATAGACACATGTATGGATATAAGCTTAAGGTTTATATACAAAAGTAATGGAACATTGAGAAAGCATCCCAACCCAGTCCAGTTCAAAGTCATAAGTCCGATATTAGCCCATATGCCTGATATCAGTCTATAATGTCTCCTTCCAACTCACAAAGTCTCAGGCCAGTGGGTGCAGAATCCCAGCACTGGCAGGGGTCTCCCCTTGGCTCCTCACTTCCAGGGCTCAGGGTCCATCAACAGTATCAAGTGGTGACCGAAGCATCTCAGTGCTGGCAGGGGTCCCCACGTGGCCTCTCCAGCTCCTGAGGTCTTTTTCCATCAGGGTAAGGCCGTGTGGCTTCTCCTCCAGCTCTTCCAGCTCATCAGATGCTGCCATCTTGTCTTGTCTGTAGTTCATCGTCTCAGAGACTGACTCCCAACAACTAGGGAGATAGCTTCTCATCTCCATGAGGGAAATATTGCAAGATTTCCTGGAAGTCTCAAGAGAAAGTCATGCCCACAAAGAGGCCTCGTTGGCTACTCAATGGCTATCTATCTCCAGATTAACGGGCTAGACTCCACCCCTACATCTCAACCATGAAATTGACATCACGAATACATGACCGCCACAGGGTCACCACAGCATGAGGAACGGTATTAAAGGGTCGCAGCATGAGGAAGGCTGAGAACTACGGCTTAGAGGATGTAAACACAGAAGCAGAGTTAAGTAGAATGTCGAGGCACAATTCCATCATGCTCATGCCTTGATTTCTCTGACATTCATTTGCCCATCTCAGGCCGCTCCACAAGCTGTGGCAAGGACTCTTTCCTCTGTCCCAAGTTCAACCTATCTATACTACCCACCTTCCCTTTTACATATCATATAAATATAGTGTAGCATATTTGCATGTACAACTCAGTAGTATTCATTATCCACTACTATACATTTCCAAAATGTTCCATCACTCCTCACAGAAATTCAACACCCTCTAAACAATGATTCCCTTCCCCCTCTTGCTTATGTCTTGGTATCCATTATTGAACTTGGGTCTCCATACATTTGTGTGTGTGTGTATATATGTGTGTGTGTGTGTGTATATATATTTATATATATTTATATAAATGGAATTTTATTTTGGCATCACTGCCCTGGTGGGAGTAGAAGACCCAGCCTTGCTCCTGGAGAACTGCTGCTGCTGGATTTGAACTACCAGTGGGCTGCAGTTCCTGGGCACAGCCATTATGCCCCTGGGGCTCAGCCCATAAATGGAATTTTTTAAAAGGTCTGTGACTAACTTAGTAAAATGTTTTCAAGATTCATCCATGTCAGAGCATGTCACAAACTTCATCTCTTCATGGTTGAGTAATATTTCATGACAGGAATTACAGGACTTCAAAAGGCTTGTAAAAAAATTCCACTCTATTTCAATTCCATTTTTTCAGAAAAGTTCTTTCATTAACAGAAGACCTTTCTTTTCTTTTTTGTTTTTTAAATCATTTTAGGGCTGGGCCCCAGTGTCGTAGTGGTTGAGTGCAGGACTGTGGCCCACTGGATTGGCAGTTCAAATCCAGCAGCAGCTCTCCAGGAGCAAGGCTGGGCCTTCTACTCCCACCAGAGTGCAGTGATGCCCCCCCCCCCCAAAAAAAGAGAATGATATAATTTTTAGTTCTTTGATGCCTGATACCAGATCCCTTTTAATACCTCATGGTTGTTTCTCATCTAGATGGTTGCTTGTTTAACTTCAAGCCTTTAAGACCTCAGATGCTATATCTTTTGATAGCTGGGCACTATCAGCTTTCTTCACCACATTTGCTTATGCACACATTTGTCTTCAGCCATCATGTCGAGAAGGTGAGCATCATGGAATGCCAATTTAATAGAACAAAGTGTTCTGTTTCGAGGAAGTACTTGAGTGGAGGCACACCACCATAATACTAACTCTATAAATATATGCACATAGATCTATTTCTCCATCTCATATATAAATATATTTTCCAATGTACATGCCTGTATTTAGACCTCTATAAATGCACTTTGCCTCCTAGTTCTTTCCTCTATTTCCTTTTACTTTCCTCTGGTTCCCCTATCATGCTCAGCCCTCATTTGGATTTCAGTAATTTCACTCGGTTACATTACCCTTGATCACTCCCTCCCAGGCTTCTCACACCCTCCTTGCCACTGATTTTGAATCCCTCGACTTTTACTACCCACAAGAGTTTTTTGCTGAAGTCCAACTCATCTATTTTTTTTTTGTCGAAGTTCTTTTTATCGTCTTATACATTGTCAAGAACTAGCATTCAAAACACTACCTTTGTTTAAGAATGTGTTAGTTTTTTATTTCAGTCCTTGATCCATTTGCATGACTTGTCTCTGGGACCATTCTTTTCCCCATCAAATGGATTTACTATCTTAATAAGAAATCAACTGACAGTGTAAGACATGAAAAAAAAAAAAGAACAAATTATCGAAGCTTCATGAGGGAGAGAGCATGGGGGAGGGGAGGGAAAAAATGAGAAACTGATACCAAGGACTCAAGTAGAAAGAAAATGTTTTCTAAATGATGATGGAAACAAATGTATAAATGTGCTTGACACAATGGATATATATATGTGTGTGTGTGTGTATATATATATATATATATATATATGTTGTATGAGTCCCCAATAAAATGATTTCATAAAGGGAAAAAAAATGAGAAACCACACCAACATTGGGGTCTTCATGACCCTGAGACCTGAAGAACTAACTAGTGTCTGGCCACCGCTACCAACTGCTATGAAAAGGATCACATTAGTTCTTACGTAGAGTGGGGAAGGGGGGTGTGGATCAAAATTCAAAATCATAAAAGCGGTCAGCTTTACTGGTTGAGTAGAGACCAATGGCCTTCCTGAGGCCCTGATCTTTAGTCACTCCTCAGGACTCGAAGTGAACTCACCCTTACTGCTCCATTTTCAACCTGACAACAGGTAAAGAAGGCAAACTAGGCCTGCAATCAATGACATGAAACAAATGTGCAGAAACTGAATGGAAAACTGATCTGCTCTGTAAATCTTCAACTAATTCATAATAAGAATATCTTTTTTGGAAAATAAATAGAAATCAACCGATCATAGATGTATGTGTGTGTTTCTAGATCCTCAATTGTCTATCCTTATCCCAATATACTGCTGCTTTGACTATTACAATTGGGGGGGGGGGGCATCTCTGCCTCTGGTGGTCGTGGGCACTACCCAGTGCTACTCCTGATAGCCGGCGCTGGGTTTGAACCGCCAAGCCCGTGAGCCACAGTCCTGCACTCAACACTTACGCAACCGGGGCTCAGCCCCAACTATTGCAATTTTCGTGACAAAATATATTGTATGCTTTTGGACTGGGACAAGGCAGCATCCTTAATCTGTTCTTTCATTAATATTGCTTGTTGGGCTGCAATCTACATGGTTGCTGCAATCTACATGGTTGGTAGTTCAAAACCAACAGAAGCTCCATGAGACAAAGACTGGGTTTTCTACTCCCATAAACAGTTTTAAAGTCTCAGAACCCCACTGCTACGAGTCAGTATTGTCTTGGTGGCAATGGGCAATTTTTTGCTACTAAGGACCCCTTGCCCTTCCATTCCATTGTTGTTAGAGAAAATGTATGGCTTAAGTCTTTCTAACTTTGTGGAAACTTACTTTGATCTAGCTGGTCTTTCCTGGAGAATAAGCCAAGTACAAGGTAGAAGAGTAAGTATTGTGCTATTTTTGAGTGGAATCTTCTTATATAATATGGTCTAGCTTGGTCGATATCATTGTTTAAGTCCTCTATTTTATTAATCTTTGCTCTGGATGTTTGGTCCTTTATTATGAGGTAACTTGAAGTTTCTAAGTATGATAGGACTGTGTATTTCTCCCTTCCACTGTGTCAGTTTTATGTATAAGCAGTCCCTACCTTATAAAATATTTGCTACGATGAATTGCATTTACAATCATATTTGGGGGAGTACATATTGTTAGAGAATATAAGCGTATACTACATACAATGTTTCCCTGCCTCATTTCTTCATATTATCGTTTTCTGATGTCTACTCACAGGTATTTCAAACCTCAAAAACAAAGAAAGACCAAACGTGCCAGTGCTGGTCCGTTCAGCTCATGGCCATCAAGTCAATTCTGATTCATTGCGACCCTACAGGGCAGGGAAGAACTGTGGGTTTTAAAAGTGTGGGTTTCCCAGACTTTAAGAATCTTCACTGGAGGGCTGAGCCCTGGTGGCGTAGTGGTTGTGTGCGGGACTGCGGCCCACTGGGACGGAGGTTCGATTCCAGCTCCACGGAGCAAAGGCTGAGCCTCCTATTCCCACCACCTGAGGGCAGTGATGCCCCCCCCCAAAAAAAAAAAACTTTACTGGAATAGACAGCCTCATCTTGTGATTAGAACTACTGATCTTGTGGTTCCCAGCTCAGTTCATAGCTCACTAAGCTATTCGAACAAATTTATGATGAAATCTTCAGAACAGAACCTCATTATAAGTCAGGGACTACTTGTAGATATACTTTAGGACTCTGAATGTTAGGTGCATGAATTAATCCTCTCATATTATTTTTTATCTCCTCTGAGAAATCTTGACTTCAAGTGTATTCTGATAATATTTTATAAGTGAACCACACAAAAATATCCTATGCCTAACAATTACCGTTAAGTAATATTTACACCTCAATCCAATGATACATATTATCCGATGAATATATACACCCCCACCTGTGAAAGTTTGTAAGTCAACCACTTCGTGCCTTTATCCCCCGAATTTTGGGTATGCAATTTCTGTCTTGCCCACTTACATCAACCTTGTGCTCTGAGGAAGCAATCATAGTTTTTGACATGAAGAATCTTTGTTCCATTTGGAACCTTGTGAAGTTCACATCCACAAGCAAATCAGGACAGGCTATCCATAAAATCTGCAGCAATATGCACCAGTTTACAGGCTTAAATATCTTCTCTTCATCTGTTCGGGTTCTGGTCAATTCAATGTGGGCTATCTTACTTAGCTTCGTATCCATTGGTCACCTTCCCTTTAGACCATGACCCCATCACAAATTCTCAACATGCCTAGCCCTCTCATGCTAGGTCATGAACTTCAGACCAGTCAACCTGCTGTCATCTTCTCTAGTTCTTGTGAACCAAGTTCACGAGTGTCAGTGGCCAAACTCAACTTCTTTATTGTTGCATTTCTCCTACTTCCACTCAACAAGTAGTAAATCCAGGTGGTCACCTAGCAACCATTTCAGTCTGCCACACACACATTTATCTTCAGTGATCGTGTCGGGAAGGTGAGCATCATGGGATGCCAATTTAATAGAACAAAGTGTTCTTGCATTGAGAAAGTACTTGAGTGAAGGTCCAATGCCCATCTGCTGTCTTAATAGTAACCCTATAAGTATATACACATAGATCTATTTCCCCATCATATATATGTATATGTGTATGTATACACACACACATATATATACCTATGTACATGCCTGTATTTAGATCTCTATAAATGCCTTTTACCCCACCCTTCCAGTTCTTTCCTCTTTGCTCCTAGTCTTGAAAAGTAATTCTGGGCTGAGCCCCAGTAGCACAGTGGTTGTATGCGGGACTGCAACCCACTGACTTGGTGGTTCAAGTCCAGCAGCAGCTCTCAGTCCCACCAGAGGGCAGTGATGCCTAAAAAAAAAAAAAAAAAAAGAAAGAAAGAAAAGTAATGCTGCCAGACACAGAATTCTTAGCTTTGTCTTCTTCCAGCACATTAAATATGTCATCCCACTGCCTTCAGCCTTCAGTGTCTCAGGAGAAATCAGTGATTATTTTATTGAGACTCCTTTGTCGGTGGCAATTCACATATAAAAGTATAGGCTTCTAGTTCACACATGCAAGGGTTATTCAGAACAAAGGGCATTTAAACATATCTTTGTGATCAGTGGATGGCTGTAGAGAATCTCTGAAGAATACACTTGTCTTAGACTCATTAAAGAGCTCCTTCAGGGTTGAGCCCTGGTGACATAGTGGTTTGTGTGTAGGACTGCGTTCCACAGGGTTGGCGGTTCAAATCCAGCAGCAACTCTCCAGGAGCAAGGCTGGGCTTCCTACTCTCACCAGGGCAGTAATTGCCCCCCCCCCACCAAAAAAAAAAGAGCTCCTTCAAAAAGGTACAATCAAAAGAGTGGCTTCTAAGAGGTTCATCTTGGTCAATTAAAATTCAAGCCAGAGAAGTTAGCTCAGGTTAGGAATTTTTTCCCCAAAAGCGCAATCCTGATTGATATTTTCAAGGAACGCCAGATATTCATGAAGATATTTAACTTTAGAAAGTTAAAAAGAAGGCTGATCCCCGGTGGCGTAGTGGTTGAGTGCAGGACTGAGGCCCACTGGCTTGGCGGTTCAAATCTAGCAGCAGCTCTCCAGGAGCAAGACTGGACCTCCCACTCCCACCAGAGGGCATTGGTGCCCAAAAACCAAAAAAATAAAAAAAGTTGAAGAAACTAGAAAACTTGTATTAGAGAAAGTTGTACTGAGAATTATTTTTCCATCACGAGAATGCATCTGCTCATTGTTCAAGGGTGGTAAGGGCAGTCCTACCAGAATTTCTCTGGAAACCCTACTCTATCTTGCCTGACAGCCCTGATCTTGTTCCTTCAGATTGTTTTCCAAACTCAAAGAACTTGCATAAGCAACGTGATTTGAACTCACTCAACATACCAAAACTGCCTTTTGATGTCATGTAAATCAGGGCAAAGAATTCTTTAGATAGAGTGAGAGATGAGAACATTGCTTTCACAAGCATTTGAACCTAAAGGGAGGTTAAGTTGTCAAAAAATAACTTCACACATTTGAGATTTTTGTTTATTATAATTAAGGTTTTAGGAGCTTGTAGCATTTTTTATTTCTTTTTTAAATTAATTAATCGTTTTTCTTTTTTCTTTTTGGGGGGCATCACTGCTCTCCTGTGGTGGGAGTAGGTCATTTTTTTTTTTAAATAAATCATTTTTACTGGGACTCTTACAGTGCCTATAACAATCCATACATCAATTTCGTCAAACACATGTGTACATGTTGCCATCATTTGGAAAATTTTTTCTTCCTTCTTGAGCCCTTGGTATCAGCTCCTCCTTTTTGCCTCCCTCCTCTACCTCCCCAACCTCATGGACCCCTGGTAAATTATAATTTTCATATCTTATCCCATCCAGTTTTTCTTCACCCACATTTCTTTTGCTCATCCCCCTCCCTCAGGGTGGGAGGGGCTATTATTCCTGGATCATTATAGTCAGTTCCTGTTTCTTCCCCTATCCTCATGGTATCGCTGTTTCCATTACTATTTCTGAGGGAGTTATGTGTCCTGGTACCCAGAGCCCTTATCTGTACCAGTGTACATACTCCAGTCTAGGCAGATTTGTAAGGTAGAATTAGGGTCATGATAGTGGGGGGCAGGAAGCATTAAAGAACTTTAGAATTAAGGAATGTTGTGTTTCATACGTGCTGTGCTGCACCCTGGCTATCTCATTCTTTGTGACCCTTCTGTGAGGGAATGTCCAATTGTCTACAGACGAGCTTTGGGTCTCCACTCTGACCCCCTTGTTCCCATCTAAATGATTGTTTTGTGTCTTCTGATGCCTGATACCTGATCCCATCGATAACTTGTGATCACACAGGCTGGTGTGCTTCTTCCATATGGAATTTGTGGCTTCCCTGCTAGATGGCCATTTGTTGAACTTCAAGCCTTTAAGACCCCGGATTCTGTATCTTTTGCGTGTGTGTGTGTGTGCATCACTGTTCCCTAGTGGAGTAGAAGGTCCTGTCTTGCTCCTGGAGAGCTGCTGCTGAATTTGAACCTCCAACCCTGTGGGCTGCAGTCCCGCACTCAACCACTACACCACTGGGGCTCAGCCCGATGCTGTATCTTTTAACAGCTAAGCACCACCAGCTTCTTCACATTTGCTTATGCACCCATTTTGACATCAGGATCATATAGGGAAGGTGAGCACCACAAAATGCCAGGTTACTAGAACAAAATGTTCTTGCATTAAGCAGAGTATTTAAGCAGAAACTCAATGTCCGTGTGCTATGTGCATTTTTTATCTTAATACTCTTTTAGGAACTAGACATCCTCCTCCCCCCCAATAACTAGATCCCAAAGAACTACTTGTTTTACGTTTTCCTCAAATCTCCGCCCCCCCCCCCCCCCCCCCATCTAGATTCTTGCCACTTTGTTGAAGAATGCCTTTCTTATACAAAAATTCATAGCTTTGATGTTTATTTTTTTTGGAGAATTGAGTACAATGTGTTTTGGTGTTATCTTGGATTTGTAAATTCATGTCTTTCATCAGAATTGGAGAATTTCTGCCTGCTGTTTTAAAGTATTTTTTACAAGCCCATTTATCTTCTGGATTTCCATGTGTTAGTTCACTTTGATAAAAAGAAAAAAAAAAAACCCATCAAACTCACTGCCCTCAAGTTGATTCTTAGCAACCAGAGCGGAAAACGCAGGGGTCCAGGACTATGCATCGTTACAGCAGCAGGCGGCCCTAGCTTTCTCCCTTGAAGGAGCTAGGAGGTTTGAATCACCAATTTTTTGGCTAACAGCCCACTGTTGTACCCCACTGCACCAGGATTCTTACTTCGCTTTATACTCTCCCTCATTTCCACCTCAGCCACTTGGAGCCTCCTCTTGATGCTCTTCAGACTGCAATTACTTCACCTTGAGTTTTCTTTTAAGTCTGTGCATTGAATTTTACATTTTTGTCAGCACCTTCATGTTTGGTTTATCTAGCTCTTGATGAATTTACCCTTATTGTATTTATGCCTCACTGTCCAGATTTTAGTCCTTTTATCTTTTATATTCCTCCAATCTGCCAAATCTAATTGGAGGAATATAATCAGATTTCTGATTTGTTAGGATTCTTTGAATGAGTCATCATTTCCAATTCTTTTGTGTTCTTTTTTATTTTCATTAATCTGGGACTTCAGAATAGTACAATATGTTATTCTCTCAATTACCCCCTACAGTCTGCATGAGTATCTGCAGGAAACCTTTAGGCGGACATAGTTACTTTTCTTTCTCCCTACTGGGCCAGGATGAGGTGCCTGCTCATCACCACCTCCCAGACCAATCAGTAATACATGTTGATCAGTACCATGTTAGGCACGCACAACGTTCAATTTTTGCTCATCACTTCTTCTCGCATTGTGAGAGAGCCCTAATTAAAGCCCCACTGAGGTCAGGGCAGTGCCAGCAAGATGTGCTCTATGTACTTCAGTGAGGTATTGGGACCATTAGTGGACGGCAGGAGCCCTGGCAGTCTAGTGGGTTATACATTGGTTAGCAGTTTGAACGCAATGATGCATATGAGAAAGATAAGGCTCTCTGGTCCTGTAAAGGCGTACAATCTTGTTAGCCCACCAGGTAAGTTCAACCCCGTCCTACAGGGTCAAGGGGTCAGAACCAACCTGACAAGGAGTTTGGCTTGGCGTGTACAGCAGAGCAGTGAGTCTACAGCTGTTGCAGTCATCCATCAGGTAGAGACAAAGGGGCAGGGGCCGTGGAAGCAAACTTCCAACTTTCCTTCCATTTGAAATCTCTACTCGTTTTAGGTTGTGGCTCCTGGCTGCTCTTCTCTTCCTGCCTTTTGTAAGGTTTGGTAGGTATCCATTTGTGTTGTGATTTATGTGGGGAATGGGGTCCTGGATCTGCTCATCCTGGAAGCCCTTCACCTCACTTTCTTTTCCTAGACAACCTTTGCACCCTCTTTCAGTTTCCCAAGATAAGAACATTTAAAAGGCCATTCTTTAAAGAATATGCATTGCACAACCTTGAAGCAAACATGGTAACCCTTCCTTTCTGTGATTCATAAGCATTAGGACAAAGAATCAACTAGAAGTGTTTCCTCTGCCAACTGAATATGGCAACTACAAAGAACGCCGGAAGTAAGAAAAGGTGCGAGTTAAATTGGAGGTTAGACCCACAATGCTACATCATCTCAAAGGTAGGATACTTTATAATAGTCACTTAAAAAAAAATACCCTGCATTCATTCGCCCAGTCTGGCATCTAGTCCTGCTGTTACTTCCTTTCGGATAGACCCAAGCAAGACTGGTTAGGCCAGGAGAAACTCTGGTCCCTGGTCAGCTTTCAACATTCTTCTTTCCAGCAGGGCGATGTTCCAATGCTCAAGCTGCCCTGCGGCCACCTGACGAGCCATCTCCATGCCCAGGCCAAGTGTGCACTGAGTTATCGAGAAGCTTGTTCACCCAAGTAAGCCTATTTTCAGAGTCTAAAAATTGTGAGATGCACATTTCCCAATCCCAGGTCCAGAATCACATTTAGGATGAAGCATGTCACAAAATACAACACAATTACACTGACTTTCTACCTGTTCAATATAGCAAATTTGTTCCTGCCTTAGGGTTTTTCTTTTAGTTCCTGTGGCATGGAATTCCTCCCCGAACCTATTTCTTGTGACTCAGTTTCGCTTCATTAGGCATCGGCTCAAAAAATCTTCTGAGATTCATTCTAGCTGTTCAATTTCTAGTCCTTTCTATTTCCTTGTTCTTTCTCTCCTTACTCCATTTATGACTAGGGTACATTTATATGACACATACATTGCTTTATCTTCTGCAACTTTGGTTGCCGAATCTAACCTCTACTCAAGTAGGTGCCTTCGCATTTCTTATACACTGCTATAGTGCCTGGTGGGCAATTCCACTCCCAACTGTCTACAGGTTAAGTGAGCTTGAGACTGCGAATGAATCATAATCATCAATTTTGCGTGAAAGTATCTAGGAAGCAGTGGTTAATTGGAATGTAAAATCTTGTTCAGTGACATACATACAATGCGTGTATTCCTTCCGTCAAATGCTATCAACACTTAGTGAAAACTTATCAGGAACTCCTCTGTAAGACTGTCTTCTGAACCAGTTTATGAACTGATTGGTCTTTTACTGCCCACATACATTGTTTCCCAAAATTCATCTCATAGTGTAAAAACCAAATTTAGCCAAGAAAGCACCTGAGAATATACCTCAGGCTTTTTAGGTATGCGCTCAGCAGCTTAGTGGACCAGTGGCAGCATTAATGGACCAACTATTTTCCTACCCAAGAACGACTTCTTTTAAGCCCCACTCCCAAACATAAATGTGAAATCACACCCCCCGACAGTAGATATAGGTCAAATTCTCAGAAGGCAAGGAGGCAAAAGCTTTTGATATTCTGCTTCCCTTCCTATCTCCAAAACATAATGCCCCTAGTATGTGGGCAGTTGCTAGAATGAATCTGAGATCATTTAGCTAAAGATTCACCCATTCTTCTAAATACTTGGTATACCTGCCCTGCCCTGCCCAAGCACTCCAGCAACCCTGGCATTCACTCATGTCCCACCGATGCAAGTACAACCATCTCACTCGTGACACTCTCTGAAGATTGTTTTGCAAAGTATTATTACAAATGGCCAACAGTAAAAGTCTCTGAAATAAAGAAAAGATAACCGAAATGGGAAAGGGACAGCAATATCCTGAGATTCAGGACCACAGCTTATTTAAAGGTGCCCTTAAATATCAGGCTGTGAGACTCGTTAAGTCCTTTATCTCAGAAGTGCTTCTGCTCAGTAGCTAACAGCAGGGAGAACCCCACCCGGCACTTGAATCGGCTCTTTTCCTGAGTAATTCTAACACTGGTAGGCAGTAGAAGAGAAATAGAACGGGGCTGCAGGCAGCTCTGGTGATGTCCCTTCCCGCCCCTGTAAGGCCAGCTAAGCACTCAAGATCCAGAGAAGGACTGGAGGGAGAACAGAGCCACCAAAGGCCCCGGGTCAACCCACACCTCAGATGTATCCATAAATGAATGAGTTTTTCTGGAGTCAGACAAACAAACCAGTCTCTTTACTGGAGAGGCACACCTCTCATCTGGGCCATCATTCCAATACACTAACACATGAAAGATCACATCACCTTGTTTATGGATACATTTAATATCCCTTCCCCTTCCCCCTTTCAAAACATAATAGTATACAAAATATAAAATATCTTAAATATTTATAAAAATTGCAAGAAAAAAATAGAACGTACGAAAATATTTTTATCTGAGTTCTCCCTCATTGTTGAGAGGCAGCTTAATTTGCCTTGAGTTCATAACTGTTGAGTGGGTAGGAGTACGCCCTGCCTAATACTATTCTGTCCCGGAGGAGCTTAAATAAAACATAGTAGTTGCAGAACAGAATCAGAGCCATGGACAGGGTGTGGTTCCACTTCTCCGACCGCAGCAAGGAGTAGAGCTGGTAGCAGACGACACTGCCCTCAATAAGGATGAGCAGATTTAACAGCCTTAACGGACGATGGAAGAGGAACTGCAAGAAAATCAAAAAGCACAATGTTATTTCACAGAAGAATACAAACTGCAGTTTTTTAACTATAGCTGTTTTTCCAAAAGCAATTTTATATAACAAGTTTCTTTATATAGAGAAACAAGAAATGTGTGTGTACATATGTACAAATAAAAGTTTCTATATGTGATGACTTACAAGGTGGCTTCAAAGAGTTGGTGGAAAGTTTTCACTAAAGCTTCATTCTGTTTCCCACAAACTTTTAGAAGTTCCTTTGTATAGACCTGCGTACTAAATATCAATCAGGCCCTTACTCCCTGTGAAAATCAAACCTTTCCCCCTCTTACTCAGGGAATCGCGAATTTTATTTTAATACCTGAAACACAGAAAGGTGGCATGCATGAAAGAACACTGCCTGTAGAGATTTTATCTTCTGGGGAAACAAAAGTACCTTAAATTTTCTCATACAGGAGTCTAATTAAAGAGTAGGCAGAATGTATTTTACATGCTACAGGTTGGGGAGGAAGAAATGAAGATATTATATAAATATCTCTATGAGGGTAACTCAAAAAGCACTGCTACAAAATCACAGAAACCGTTATTACACAAAAATACCAGCATGTCACACTACTGCTTCTCAAATCTAGCTCTCTGTTCCTGAAGGTGATGCAGCCCACCCTGTCTACCGCTCCCCTGAAGAACCCCGCATGTTTAAATACACAGCCCAACGCAATGTGAGTGTCCTCAAGGAACTCAAATCACGCGCCTTCTAAATGTCTGGAGTTTGGGGAACAAGAAGAAATCTAAAGGGGCAAGATCAGCGCTGCAGGGTGAAGGGAGAAAAGCATCCTACCATGAAATTCTCCCTTGCTACCCGCAGAGCATGAGCAGGTGCATTGTCGTGATTGACAAAAATTCCTCAGCCCAACGTACACTGGAACAGATGAGAACTGGAAACACAGGGAATCCAGGGCAGAGAAACCCCTCGGGACCAATAATGAGTAGCCATACCAGGAAAGGAAGGGAAAGGTAGGGTAGAAAGGGGGAACTGATCACAAGGATCTACATATAACCCCCTCCCTGGGAGATGGGTAACAGAAAAGTGGGTGAAGGGAGATGTCAGTGTTAAGACATGAACAAGTAGGGCTGAGCCCCTGTGGCGCAGTGGTTGTGTGCGCGACTGCGGCCCACTGGGTTGGTGGTTCAAATCCAGCAGCAGCTCTCCAGGAGCAAGGCTGGGCCTCCTACTCCCACCAGAGGGCAATGATGCCCCCCCCCCCAAAGACATGAGCAAATAGTAACAATTCATAAATTATCAAGGGTTTGTGAAAGAAGGGGAGTGGGGACGGAGGGGGAAAAAACGAGGAACTGACACCAAGGGTTCAAGTAGGAAGCAAATGTTTTGAGAAAGATGAGGGCAGCAAATGTACAAATGTGCTTGGCACAATGGATGGATGTATGGATTGAGATAAGAGCTGTACAACAAGCCCCCAATAAAACGATTTTAAAAAATTCCTCAGCCCAACTTTCCTGACTCTTCTCACCAATGTAGTTTTTCAATTTAAAAAAGACCTCCTTCCTAAGAAACTTGTTGTGTCGAGGTTACCAGAGTTCTTCGGGAAGAAGAACAGGTTTAACTTGGGTTTTATTTCATGGAATCAAATAAAATAAGGAGCCCACTGGGTTAAACACTGGCCTAATGGAAAAGTTGATGGCTCAAACCCACCAGTTGCTTCCTAAGAAAAAGATTTTGTAAAGATTTAGTTTCAGAAACCCTCAGGAGCAGTTATACTTCGATCTGCAGGGTCCGAGAGTTTGAGTCAATTCACCGACAGTGAGGCTTGTGTCTCTAGTAAGACTGATTATAAAGTATATCAGAACTTATGTTCTTTTTCTTTTTTTTTTAGGCATCACTGCCCTCTGGTGGTGGGAGGAGGGGGCCCAGCCTTTGCTCCTGGGAGCTGGAATTGAACCTCCATCTCAGTGGGCCGCAGTCCCGTGCACAACCACTACGCCACTGGGGCTCAGCCCAGAACTTATGTTCTATGAACACATAAGAAAACAATTTTAGATTCTAAGAATAACTCTATAATTAAGGTAGATATGGCCAGGTGGAGGGAAACAGGCTGTAAATTCTAACAGCAATCGTTAATAGGTGCGTTTTACTGAGTGTTCTGAAACTGTATTGTGGCTAAGAATCATCTCCAAATTTGCCCACGGTGCAGATTCCAGGATCCTTCGGCTGGGGATGCAGCGCCATGGTCTGCAACAGGTGGGCTGAGGGAAATCCACGCGAGTGGCGCAGTGACAACACAGAGAACCAACACTGGGCACTGGAAACCAGCAGTAAGTTTACTTGTCCAATCCTTCCTCTGAGGAGTCCACCTGACTCATCAGCAACCAAGTCACCAGAGGGAGTACTTACTGTGTAAGAAATGCAAGATATCGGCAAGGGCCAGCAGAAATCATTAATGGCTGACGGGTTTCAACTGACTGAACTTAATAGATGACATAGAAATCAAATGCTTGCGTAACTCTGACTAAAGTCCACTCCCCTATCTTAAGGCAATTTCAGAGGAGTCTAGGAGATGTTTTAGTTTCCTCCTTCAGGACCTTCAGTTTACACCTTCCCCCACTGTGGTATGGAACAAGGACCGTGGCCAGATCCAAGTTCCCTAGTAGCTAAGGCACAGATCCCTTAGTAACAAACCCTTGTTGAGCCAGAAGCCCATGTATTTTCAAAGTTCACTGGAAGAGCATTTTAAATACACTGAAATGGGGAGATGGGTGGGGGAAGCACGGGAAGAGGTGCAAAAGGAGGAAGAAAAAGAATTCAGTGTCTAAGCAGAAGTTGCACAGTTCTTTTACAGAACATGATCTCTCTTCCTGGACTGTGGGTGCCTGAACTAGGAACAGTCCACTCTGTGTGCCCCTGGCTCCCCATCCCACTTTCCTTAAAAGTAAATACCCTTAGAGTTTCTGGAAATCTAACCAATCAAGTAAAATAGAACCTAATGCACAATTTTAAGAGGTTGGGTTTACTGGGTATCTCCTGCTATTTCCCTCTGAATTTTGGGAAATTTTCCCCTTGAACCCAAGAAAACATAAAACTAAGTCACAGAAGGGTAGGTCAAGGTACTTTGTTTGGCAGAATACATCTGACAAGTATTTTAAAAATAATATTACCATTTTACTGTTTTACATATTGCTTAGAGCACATAAATTGTCAAGATAGCACTAAAGTTATGATAAAAATAGTAAGATGAAAAGGGGAAGTCCAAAAAATTTCCTATTTATTCAAGAAATATTACACTCAGTATATTCCAATGTAACCAGAGAAGCCAATCCGGCTTTGAAGCTGGAATAATGGTCTATGACCTTCCTGCTGCCTTTCTGAAGTCACTCCTACAGGACAGGGGCTATGGTTCCAGTAGTAGTAGTAATGACCACGTGCTAGTTTTCTATTATGTACACCACACTGTGCTAGGTGCTCACACACATGTATTTTTGAATCCTTCTAACACCCGTTTTAGAGACGAGCAAACCGAGGCCTTTGATGGCAGTTAGAATATTGCAGGGCAGCGGCCTAACACTTCCCGCTAAGCTCACGTTTGAAAATAAGTAAGCGGTACTTGCATAAAAGCGGGCATGGGACACGTCTGACGGCACGGCCACGTTGTAAGGCCCCGTGGCTCTGTATAAACAGCGGCTGTGTCGCACCAGCACCCCTTGAGGCCATATTGTATTTTCTGACCAACTAAGGAAGAAAGAAAAGCAATGTCAGGATATTGTCAGTTTTAGGTAAAAATAGTGTCTGGCAGGATCGGCTAAATATCTATGGAGGAGAGTAAGTATTCAAGGTTTCATCTGTCTGCATTGTGAAAATACAGTAAATCCTGAGACAAACTGCAAGAAGACAGAAAGCACTTGTTATTTTACATTTATTATTACACAGTCGAGAGAGGTTACACAGTGATAAAGGGTCAACCCAGTGTCAAAGGACTTACTTAAAAAGGTTTAGGAGAATGAGCAGAAATAAACACAAAAACAAGGCACCTACGGGCTAGGAAACAGAGTGTTAAGTACACAGCCTGTCGTCTTACTCCCAAGCAGGGTCTATGGGTGCAAAAGTCAACAAGAAAAGGAAGCTAGCTGATGGCAGTTTAAGAGCCGGGGAGAAATCAGCACATTGTCAAACTAGCGTAACATTTGCCGCAGGAATTACCTCACTAACAGAGAAAATCTGTTTTCATTTAGACAGTAGGCCACACATCTTATACAAGAGACGATATACTGTAGGAGCTCGGTGGCGCGGTAGCGGCTCCGAGGGAGAAAGACACCTGGCATGGCAGCGTGCCTCCCCAGAGAGCAGCTTTGGAAACCCCGTGGGCAGCTCCACGCTTTCCTACAGGTGCCGAGCTGGCATCGACTGGAGGGCAGAGGGTTGGAGTTTTTGAACACAGACACAAAAGGCATGGCGCCGACTTTTCTCTTTGCTCCGCTGTTGGTTCTTTTTCTAGGTCTCTCTGGGGGAAAGACGTTAGGGGAAGCAGCAGCTCTCATCTTTGCCGCGTCACAGTCACAGAATCGGGAGAGGGATCTTCGGGTTAAGTTTGCCGGTTTTTAAAATCTAGGTTAACTCGCCTCTTCCCGGGTTTGGAGAAGTTAGTTTCCTAAGGTAAGAACTGGGACAGCATTTTAGATGTTAAAGAAATAAAGTGAAACCCTAGCACGCTAACGCTCTCCCAGTTCAGAAAGGGCTCCGCCGGCCGTGCTCTCACTTACCAGCGTGAACGTGGAGATACCCTCATGGCACGAGCCACCAGTAGCCTGAAGATGTACAGTGTTAGCACTGTGGATTGTACTTTCAATTTCTAGTGAAATCTGTCCTTTGCCCACAGGCGGGTTTCTTTTCAGCCTGGCCCAATCTCTTTCAGTTCCTGGGTTTGAAGGCCTGTGCTAATCTGTATCAGACATCAAGGCAGATAATTGAAGGGAGAACTCTGAGGGGGAGAGGGGGAGGGGAGGTCACCTCAATCTGTCCCCCTTCATTAGGAAAGAACGGCTCGGTGATGGAATTTGTGAAATGTTCAAATTATAAAACGGAGGCAGACAAAGATGGTCCTGGTTTGAGAGAAAGGGATGACGAGGGGCTCGGAGAGAAGACACGACAGGTTCCCGCGTTAAATGGTTGGGATCACAGGGGCCATGCAGAGAAATGACGGATGAGGGGCACAAGACGAGGAACACTGAGAACAACTCACGGTCTGGAACGGTTCTCACTGAAACGAGGGAAATGCAGGGAAACGTTCAGTAGGCAGGTTAGCAAGAAACGACGGACAGAAAGAAAAAGTAAGCACAGGCAAGCGAAGTTACTAGAACAAATCTGCATTGATTAGCAAGACAAGGTAAACCGAGCAAATTCCAGCCGCCCACGGGTGAAATGATTAGCCAGCAACTATTACTCTATGGCCATGAAGATGAGAAGATGATTTTTAAAGTCCTGGACAAGAACTAAAAATATAAACCACAAGTCTCTGAGTTTGCGCAGTTAGGACTGAAAGAAAATTCCCAGATTAGCACTCGGGAGACAAATGACACATTCTAGAGTGACCAGGCAGTTGAACGGTGGGAGGGGTCTGAGGCAGGGTTGGGGATGGTGGTGGGAATGAGTTAATGCCCCTTGGGTTCAGTTTACAGCAATGGCAAGCATCCATGTGGATGAAAACCAAAAACGAAATGTTCAAAGCCAGGGTCAAGGATGATACACAAAGCAAATAAACATGATCAGCAGCATGTAGAAAAGTGTTACATGGCTTTACCCTCACGCCTACTCACATGTGCTGGGGAGCATTGCTGTAGGACCCATGTTCCAGCTTCTGCCACTTGCCCAGGTGAGCAGCTGATTTATGGAGCAGATCACAGTATTTGGAGGGCAGCAGTTGGGTAGTGAGCATGACAAAAGCATTGATCCACACCATAATGAGGTGCTCACAAGACCAGCGCATGTCATAGTACTGGGTGCTCTGGAAGAGAGGAGGACAGAGAGAAATGATCTAGGCACTGGCGAGGTGAGGTGGTGAGGACGGGTGCAGGTAGACGAAGGCCACACCGAGTCACACATGCAGTGGTGGTCCTGCTGTCCGTGCAGGAAGTTCAAGAGCAGAGTTCTCCAAAATCCTCCAACCTGACTTTCTGGCGGTATGAGTTAGGGTGGGGAGGGAGAGGGAATTGTATGCTCAGTGCTTCCTCCTAGAAGACGTGAATGCTCTGTGGGTATGGCCACTCCAGCTGCAGAAGCGCTTCTCAGTGAGGGAAGGAAGGACACTAAGGTGTCCGAAAAGATTTAGGGCCCAAGTGATATCCAGAACCATTTTTCTTTTCTACTGAAGCAAATTGAAGTTTAGATAAAGGTTAGAATAAGTTCAAGGAAACTCCTGATAGCCATATTAAGATCAATCACAAGAGGCTGGATTTTATTGAAACCTTGGTCCTCTTAAAGGTAAATACATCGTGACTCTGTCATATGCACACTTTTTTACTCAACGCAGGTATGAACAAGTAACTTCAAAAAGAATAAAAAATTTTTAAAAAGAAAGAGGGGACCATCACGGGTGCATCACATATATGGAAATACCTATCCGCCAACCAGGAGCGGTATTAGTGCATTCCAGATGCAGCCGAACTCCACCATCCAGGCTGCCAAAGGGGAGACAGAGAAAAGGGGGATTAAATAAGAAACACCCAATTTATGGAATTCATACACAAATCCTGGATGTAGAGAAAAGCAAGATCATCACATACCTTCACAAAACACAGGGGGAGAAATGCAACATAGTAGGCACTGAAGAGGGAGTTGAAGAGCACTTCCTTGATCCTGTGGTTGAAGTCGGCTTTTAGACACTCTACTTCATTTCGAATGAGGTCTGGAGAGAGGGGGCAGCTGTGGGTGGGGATGGGCGTGGCGTTATTGAACTGTTCCTTTAGAGACTCCAACAACACAGAAAGGAAGTCTTTGGATTTGGCCAAGCCACCCACAGATGAGGCACTGTCTTCCACGGCCTGGTGCTGAACCAGATAGTTGTAGTCTGTGAGAAGAAGATGAGCTCTACTATCTTGGTGGAAGCAGCAGAGAGGAACATAAACACCAAACCTGGGGAAGAAGGTGAACAGGAAAATGAGACCACAGATAAGGCATACGACCAACTCTTATGACAGTTCAACAAGACAGGCAAGATTCACCAGGGAAGACAACTGATGGAGGCCTTAGCTGACAGGCAAGCTGGGACTCTTCATTTCTCTCCACTAGAGCAAAGTGCATTTATTGAAGAACAGGAAGTGACAAAATATAAATCACCTAGATAAGCATTTTTATAATTCCTATAACTGGGTACATCTTCCAAAGTGTAAAAATAGATACTTGGCTTCATACAGTATAAACTGTATGCAGTTTTAGTTACACGTACATATGCATACATATGATATGTGACGAAACTTCAAAAATTGGGGTGGGGGGATTCCAGTTTTCATTCCATTTTCAACAAACTTTTGGAAGTCTCCTAGTATACGCATACATGCATTTCGAGTCACTACATATCTTTCTGCAATAAAACAGCGGAACATTCTCAGGTAGACTTACCACATTTTAGCCATCTTTCTCTCTAGAATGAGTCTCAAACTCACTGCCATTGAGCTGATCTGACTCATCACCAATCCTACTGGCAGAGTAGAACCGCCCCTGTAGGTTCCTGTCACCATCACCATTTTCAAAGCGTTTTTGTCCTACTTGAGCCCTTGGTATCAGCTCATTTACTTCCCCCCCTCCCTCATGGACCCTTGATATATATATATACACACACACACACACATATAATATTTATATATAAAATACTTATGATACACACACACACACACACACACACACACACATATAGCCCCATGTCTTACAACTAACCGCAGTCTCCCTTCACCCACTTTTCTGTTGTCCATCTCCCCGGGAAGGGGCTACGTATAGATGACTGTGATTGGTTCCCATCCTTCTCCTTACCCTCCTGGTATCACCATTCTTATTACTGGACCTTTAAATCTTCATGGAAGCAGACAGCTTCACCTTTTTTCTATGGAACAGCTAGTAGCAGTTCAATGTTTACCAGGGCTCCTTTTGATGGAGAACTGGAATTGTTTCTAATTTTCACTACTATAAATAGCAATGTGAGACGCATTTTCAAACTACACATAGCTCTGTACATGCTTGATCACTTTTGCATGACTTGCCCCTCACTTCTTGTGGGGAAGGGTTCTCCTCCTCCCTCTTCACCGACCCACTTCTCAGTGGGAGCCTCTCTTAGTTCCTCACTACCTTGCCCACTCTACTCCTCCCTATGGGCATGCCAGGTCACCCTTTCCTATTTATTGTTCACAAGTTTTTGAGGGTTTTTTTGTGTGTGCTATTGGTTGATTTTCACTTTTTAGTTTTTGGGTTTTTGTCTATTTCTTCCCACTACAGTTTAAGCTCCCTGAAGCAGGGATTTTAGTCTGTTTTAATAACTGCTGTATCATTGGTGGCAAGAATCATGGTGAGAATATACTAAGCACTCAGTATTTTTTTATAAGTATTTTTTTGTATTAGTAAAAAAAATTAATGCCCCCCCCAAAAAAGAAAAAAAATTAGAAAAACCAGAATAAATACATTTCCAGTAGAATTGTTTAGCTAAAGAACACCATTTTTAAGACTTCTAGCAACTGCTTATTGCTATTCTAATCTTTGGTGTCTTAAAACTTTTCCCAAGTTCTCATGAAGAAATTTCCACACGGTTACTTCTAAAAACTCTCAATGGCTCCATTGGGTAGATTCTGACTCACAGAGGTCCTGTAGGGCAGGGAGGAACTCCACTGCTGGTTTATGAGACTGTGCAAGTGCTCACGGGGAGAGAATGAAATGTAAAAATGTTATTTCCGGGCTGAGCCCCGGTGGCATAAGTGGTTGAGTGCGGGACTGCAGCCTGTGGGCTTGGCGGTTCCAATCTAGCGGCGGCTCTCAGGAGCAGCGCTGGGTACCTCCCACGATTACCAGAGGGTAGTGATGCGCCCCCCCCACCCCCCACAAAAATGCTATTTCCAGTGACGCCACAAAAAAAAAGAAAAAGAAAGAAAAAGAAAAGAAAGCAAATTATCCACTTTTCTGGGTAATATAAAAAAAATGTTTCACTGGCATACATGCAGATAGAAAAAAGCTATCTGATTTGGTCATACAATGTATAACAAAATTGACATATAAAACTAGTTCAGTTTTTTTGAGATAAGGGATGAGTTTCAAAGGATTGTTAGCAGTATCTCAGAAATGCTCTCCAAAGGTTATTTATAGACTAATGGCGTATGGATAGAAGTTTCAGGCAGAAGCACTTGAATGTACCACTGTGACAGCCTGAAAAGAATAGAGGAAATTCAATACTGCTAAACTACAAACCGAATGCATAGGGTTGGAAGTATGAGGCTGGAGAAGGTACAGGTTGCAATGGTGGCCCAGATTCTATATTCTCTGCCTTGTTCGCTTATTCTTTGTTGTAAAACTAATTACAGAGTTCTCAGGATATGACCTGCATGGGCCTGCCCTACTCCCTCCCACCCATGGTTTAACTGGGCTCAGCCATGTGTGACTTGTTTTGGCCATTAGGACACCAGCAGATGTGCTGTGATCAGAAGCTTGCGGCAGACTTCCACATTGGAGCCTGTTCGTGTGTTACTCTCTCACTTCCCTGTGAGCATGTCCAAGATGGTCCACTAGAATGCGAGCGTTCGGAGCAGAGTCGAGTTGTCCCCACTGCCTACACGGATGGTCAATGCGGAATCTGTGACCGAGACCAGCTCAGAACACCCTCCAGCCCTCCAATTAATCCTAGATACATATACAGTAAACATTGCTATCAGAGTTCATACCAAAAAAAATGTTTGCACATGTCTCTGTCATCAGTGGATGCTTATAAAGTTCTCTCAGTAAATGCTTGACTAAGTCTCTTTATGGCTTTTTTAAAAACAACAACAAAGATCCAATGCAAACAATGGCTTGCATGGGGACCTGCTGGGGCAGTTACACTCACAAGGCAGAGGCAGCTCTCATGGTTGGGGCAAGTGCTTCTGGACAATCTAAAAGGACAACCAGAGGGGCTTATTAGGAAGAAGTTTTAAGACAATTCAAAACCGCATTGGTGAGAAAAAGGCCATGAAAGTCGCACTGAGCATTCTTTTCCCCATCACAACAATGCAGCTGCTCTTTCTTTGAGGGTAGCACAGGCTGGCCGTTGAGAATTTTCCTGGGAACTTTAGTCCATTCACCTGATCCTGCCTCTTCAGGCTCCTTTTGTTCCCATTACTAAAGAACATTTAGGGGCTGAGCCCTGGTGGCGTAGTGGTTGTCTGCGGGACTGTGGTTCATATCCAGCAGCAGCTCTCCAGGAGCAAGGCTGGGCCTCCTACTCCCACCAGGGGGCAGTGATGCACGCGCACACACACACACACACACACACACACATACAAAGAATGTTTAGAATAAGCATGACCCGAGTGCCTCAAGAATGCCCAACCTGCTGTTTTAATGTGACATACACTGAAGAGAGCAGAATTCTTTGGGTGAAGGACTAGACATGGAAACCCTGTCTTCTGACATGCCTAGCTCTAGATAGAGGGTTATGTTGAGGACAAATGGTTCACAATTGGGTATTTTTATTTAATATTTTTTTATTTTATTTTAATCTTTGATATTTTGTTTCGGTATTTTTAATTCCATGAGTTTGTAGCAATAGTTTTTGACTTCCCCTCACATTGGTGTCGCTGGCTACTATGGCTTTGTGGTCATTTCCTACATCACTTTGTTGTCCTGTAATCATTGATAAAGGGTCGAATGAGAGAAACTAGAAAGGCAGCATTAAGGTTTTCTGTAAGGAATGCCTTGTAAGGCAAAAACAAAAACAAGATGCATTAGGTAATTTTAAAGAGAAGAGGGTTAGTAATACGATCACATTGTATTCTGAAAACGACTCTAGCTAAGATGAAAACGGGCGAGAGGATGACAGGAATGGATTACCAGGAGAGGAGGATTCCGCTCCATGCCAACTGGTCAGAATAGAGAGCAGCAGACGAATTCTAAATGCACGTAGGAGATACAATGGCCAGATTTGGTCTTAATGCGCCCCAAACTATACTAAACTAACAGTATTTGGCCAGAGGAAACAGCCAACATTCACTTTGGCAAACAGAACTAATTAGAATGTTCTTCATTTGGAGGAGGGTCACATAATCCAATTTTATTGAGAAAGTCCATCTTCCATCCAGTTATCATTAATGGGATCTAAAGTATTCAAGAATAAAAAAAATGGGGGCTGAGCCCTGGTGGCATAGTGGTTGTGTGCGGGACTGCGGCCCACTGGGGCGGAGGTTCAATTCCAGCAGTGGGGCTGGGCCTCCTACTCCCACTGCCCGAGAGCAGTGATGCCCACCCCCCCAATAAAAAAAAAAAAGAATAAAAAAATGCATTAACAGTCACTCTCTTCCCCGATTCTCCAATTTTCTGAACTCTTGATTTACAGTCCAAGAGTTTCTTCTTTCCCTTCTTTTATACTACACTTTGGCATAGCTTAAATACTAGGACTTGTTCACATGTATAGCTTATGAAATATCTTAATTTTTCTTAAGGGTAAAAGGATAAAAGTGGACAAGAAGTACTCACGGGTAGCCAAGGAAAAGGAGATTGAGGACTGAATGGCTTCGGAAGAGATTGACAAGGGTCCAACAAAGAACCCATCCACACAGAGTGAGCAGCACCAAGCGAGCCGATATCAGAACCATGTAGTGGACCATGGATGCCGCACCCACCTTAGTGGCCTACGAGTTTAGAAGCATCAAAAGAAACATTTTATAAGCAATTGTACTCAAAAGCAACGTGACTACAATGTTCAAGTAAGTACAACGGCAGCTTACCTGTGTCAAAAGAAAGCAAGAAGGAAGGAACCCATCCTACCGTATCTTCCTCATTGAACATCAAGACATTGCCAGGTACCGGCGGTTGTTCCCAGTTTGCACCAAGACCTCTCAGTTATCATCTGCCTAAGTATTTTTTTCACCCCAAGGATCCTAAGGGACGGTCTCAGAGCCATTCAGAATCACCTGAGCTGCTTCCTGCATATGCAGATTCCCACTTCCCTCCTCATAAGCCCCGCTGTCGCCAGTTGACTCTGACTTACAGGGACCCCTAGAGGATGGAACACAGTTGCTGGTTATGATTTTTACAGAAGCAGATGGCTTCGCCTCTCTGCTATGGAGTGTGGGTTGGCAGCAACTCAACACCTAATGCACTGTACCAACAGGGCTCCTCTTCCATATAGTCCATTCCCAGCCATCAAAGTGATCATCATTCAGAGCAAATGTCCCTCTAGGGCATATAGATCTGCTCCACAAGCTTCCCAGGACGAAGACGAGACATGGCTATGAGAGGAGGCAGACTCATCTTGCTCCCACCGAGCGGGTGCAATGGGCAGTCCGATCCTTAACCCCACTGGAACAGAAGGGCTCCTTTTCTCATATGGGGAATCGAAATTTCAAGTCCAAGAAGCTGTATTTTAATCGTCCATAAGGCGATTCTTATGTATACAGAGATGGGGAGCCCAAAGACCCATTAAGTTACCTGGCTTATTGATTCACCTGTCAGCTCCATGAACTTCCAATACCTTCCATTACTGACAATTCAGAAACAAATCAGATCTTATCTAGATGGTCCCTATGTAAATAGTACTTTTTACAGACCCGGAAATAATACATAACTACTTCCAATTCTTGTTAATGAAGATATTTAAGCTATATAGTAAGAAAACACACCTGACTAAGCAGGCCACCTTCTTTGCAAATGAACTCCTAAGGAGAGTGTAAGCACATGAAGAAGGAAGTAGTGGGTTCCTATCACCTCTGAAACGACAGTGTCAGAATCCAGAGAGAGGGAAAAAGTGGGCCAGCCAAGTTCACACAGACCCTCAACCATCCTGTCCAGCACTAGTCTCACCTACTTCTAAATGCAAGGCTGCTAAGACCAAGCACACAGCACATCAATTACTATTGCTGTTCATGAAAAATGCCAGCTAACGGGATAGCTGACAAGGGAGGAATGGGTGTATATTAAGTATGTAGCATACCACAGTATATATACATAGAACATACAGCTATTTCAACATGCAAAGAAGCAGTTGAAGTAAAACCACAATGACAAACTGCTAAAGCATTTTAACTCTGAAGAAGGCCAAAGCTGTTCTCAGCCAGAGCACGGCACAGTGGTTCATACAACTCTTCATGCCAATGTACCCCCGGTGCCAAAAAATCTAAAGAAAGTCTTTTAGTATTCTACTGACTCCAGCCTCGAAAGTTCAAGGTCAGAAGTTAAAAAAAAAAAAAAAAGCTGTTTTGGCTCAACATCCCCAGAGGAGCAGAACTTGAGACCTCCTCATCCTTCTTCGAACCCCCAGGCCCTGAGCACACGCTGCATATGAGCGACACAACAGCGAGCCCAGGGGCCTGGGGCACCTCCAGCAAACCCCTCTCTGTCTTTAGGAGGCTGCCCGATCAGGAGAGTCAAGACACAAAGCTTTAAGTGGACACAATTAACTCTTACAATTGTAGAGAAAGCTACTGTAAGAGAGTAGGCTGCTGTGGAGCTTAAATACGCAGCTAACCGAGCCGAGGGAAACCTTCCCAAGGCAGTAAGGCTGAAGCTGGGCCCAAAGGACCAGCGACAGCAACTCAGGTCAGGGTCAGGCAGAGGCCCGATGCTACACCGACAGCTCACGATGGAAAAACTACACTCAGGTCGCAAGTCTATGAAAAGAAAGGCAATCTTTAAATGTATCCGTGAGAATCGGAAATAAGACAAATAGCAATAAGATGGTGAGTAATATTTAATTTTCTGCTTTGAACTTCAGTATTAAAAACATTTTTTTCCCAGTGAAATGTAGTCTGACAGGAAAATTGTTTTTAACGAGTGAGCTGTTCAGGTGGGTGGGCACAGAGTTGGGTTATTTGGGGTCATGTGGAAGGAGGACAGAAGCAGAGTGGGCTGGAGGTGAGTAGATGTACTGAGATAGACAAATGGTCTCTAGCTTTCTGAATGAATTACCTCCAGCCTCTCCATAAAAAAGACTGGTCTTAGCTGAATCCTGGTGGCGTAGTGGTTGTGTGTGGGACTGTAGCCCACAGGGTTGGCAGTTCAAACCCAGCAGCAGCTCTCTAGGAGCAAGACTGGACTTCCTACTCCCACCAGGGTAGGGATGGGGAGAAAAGAAAACAAAAAAGACTGGTTTTTCTCAGGTACAGAGTCTTTCTATGATATAAGTTAAAAAAAAAAAAAGGCAAACATTTTAATGGTGGGAAAAAAAAACAGCTGATTTACGGAGGATTCTTATCCATCTAATTTAGATTACTTTAGGAAGAGAACCACTACTCGGGTCTTATTTTTAATTTTGGAGTACATAATATACCAGTATTCACCTGGCACCAAACATCAAACGTGAGACATTGTTTGTAGTGAAAAAGTTCTCCCTGGTTCACCCTGTGTTCTAGCCATCATTATTAATCTGTGCACTCTAAAGAAGAATTACCTCATAAACTCAACTCTGACTCCCTGCACAATCATTTCTGAGAGTGTAACTTTGTTTTTGTTTTTTTTTAGGCATCACTGCGTTCTGGTGGGAGTGGGAGGCCCAACCCTGCTCCTGGAGAGCTGCTGCTGGATTTGAACCACCAAGCCAGTCGGCCAGTCTCGCACTCAACCACTACGCCACCGGGGCTCAGCCCCTGAGAACATAACTCTTTATTGAGTAGCAAGTCTCACCTTTCTCCTTAAGAGCGGCTGGTGGCTTCAAACTGCCCACCTTACACTAGCAGTCCAACTCATAACCACGACACTATTCCTAATTCATATGTAAGAGAAGCATCACATCCTTCCCACTTGCCTGGTCTTAAACATTGCACTTCTGATCTTGGGGATAAATACATAGATACGATTTTCATTTTTTTAATGGGTACATGCTATTCTATTAGGTAGATATAATGGAATCATCATATACACTCAAGTATAAGCTGACCTAAATATCAGCTGAGGCACCTAATTTTACCACACACACACACACACACACTGCATTAAAAATGTGCTAGAATGCTGAGGTAAGCTTAAAAAAATGCAAAAGGGGTATAAGGAAAAAGCTACTGCATATATACATTCCTGGGGCGAGATCCAGGGGCTGAACCAACTAAAGAGGAGAGGAGGAAAAAGAAAAAAAAAAAAAAGAAATTGGGGGGGGGGCAAGAGAGAAAGCACTAGCCGACCCAAGGGGAGGGCACTGTTTATATCTCCACAGGGAAGAGGGACCAGTCTTCAACTCGGTGCTCTAAGATGTGAAGGCAACATGCAGGGAAGAAGTAGGGAACCAGTAGAGAGGTCTGAGAGCCTGGCCCCAATCCCAACTACGTGGACAGCTGCCCCTCCCCCAGAAGAACTGACTTCAGAGGACAGCACTGAAGCTGCAGCTCAGGGAGAGGGACAGGTCTGATTAGCATACAGGGGAGCAAATGAAGGGGAGGGAGGGAGAGTGGTGCACATCCTGGCCCAGCAAGCCCTGAGGACACTATTTGCTCAGAGCAGCCAACCCACAGGGAGCACCATATAGCTCGCTACACTATGAGACACAACTTCCCTCACTGACTCATAGCCCTACGGGGGGACAACACTGGAGGACACAGTGTGGGAAGTGCACCTGATCTGACTCCACCACACCGACTCAAAACACCAAGGGAGTGCAACAAAACAGCAAGGGGAGCAGAGAAAGGAAGTCCCCATAGAAAGCCAAAAATAGACTTTGGGGCCAGGGTGTGACAACCCTTGAGACTGAAAACACACGTAAAGGTCACAAAAAAAGAAAGAAAAGACCTTGAACCTTTTACAGGCTTTTCTCTGTTTTTGTCATTGGATTTTTTGTTGTCATTGTTTGGTTCTCTTTTGTTGCTTTGTTTTGCTCCATCTTGTTTTTGGGTATAGTTCTCTCTGCCAGTCTAGCTATGTAAGATAGGTGAGATAAACAATCTGGAGGACCAAACAAAGGGACCACTGGAGAGCAGTGGGGGGACAGGGGAGAGGGGCAGGCAGGGGAAGGGAAGTGGTGTTAACAAACCCAGAGACAAGGGAACAACACACTCGGTGGTGAGGAGGGTGTAGGAGGCCGGGTAGGGTTTGAACAAGGGCAGTGTAACTGAGAAGGATTCCTGAAACCCAAATGAAGGCTGAGCATGAGACTGGGGCAAGAGGAAAGTAAAAAGAAAGAGAGGAAAGAACTAGGAGGCAAAGGGCATTTATAGAGGTCTAAGTAGAGGCATATGTATATTTAAATTTAAATATATATTTGATGACATGAAGATTGGTCTACCATATTTGGCGGACCATAAGATGCACATTCCCCAGCCCCCCTCCCCCAAGTGGGGGAAAACAAGGATGCCTCTTATAGTCTGAAGGTGTTACCCCAGAACATGGTTATGATCCGATGTGTCCGTTTACTGTCCGCTGCTGTTTGCATGCTGTGGCTTGTGTGTTTGAGGGGAGTCCTGCCTCCTGGCGTCTCAATGTCAGGTCACATGACAGACAAGAGTGTACATCTCCCTTCACTTGTTAATGAACGTAATGATGGTTCTTAACACCACTGTTGAGTTTACGCTGTTAAATATTTCTGTATTTTGATTTTAATAAATATTTTGGTATACCAGTACCATTTGGTTCAGAATATTTTTTTCTTGTTTTCCTGCACTAAAAACTGGGTGCCTCTTATGGTCAGGTGCATCTTATGGTTCGAAAAATACAGTATGTGCACATATTTACAGATTTGGTATTAAGGTAACAGATGGACATTGGGCCTCCACTCAAGTACTTCCTCAATGCAAGAACACTATGTTCTATTAAACTGGCATTCCATGATGCTCACCTTCCCGACATTATCGCTGATGACGGCTGTATACAAAAGCAAATGTGGTGAAGAAAGCTGATGGTGCCCGGCTATCAAAGATATAGCATCTGGGGTCTTAAAGGCTTAAAGATAAACAAGCAGCCATCTAACTGAGAAGCAACAAAGCCCGCATGGAAGAAGCACAGCAGCATGAGTGACCATAAGGTGTCGATAGGCTCAGGCATCAAAGAACACAAAATCGTATCTTTGTGAATGAGGGGGAATGCAAAGTGGAGAACCAAAGTCCCTTACAGAAGGGTTGTGGGGAGGAGATGAGCTCTAGTTTTTTAATGCTTCCTCTCCCCCACTATCAAGAGCCCAATTCTACCTTACAAATCCTCTAGACCTGAGGATGTACACTGGTACCGAGAGGAACTGGAAACACAGGGAATCCAGAACAGATGAACTCCTCAGGAACGGTGGTGAGAGTGGCGATACCAGGAGGGTAGAGGGAAGGTGGGGTAGAAAGGGGGAACCAATCACAAGCATCTACATAGAACCCCCTCCCTCAGGGAGGGAGGACAGAAAAGTGGGTGAAGGGAGATGCTGGACAATGTAAGACACGACAAAACAATGATCATTTATAAATTATCAAGGGTTCATGAGGAAGGGGGGACAGGGAGGGAAGAGAAAAAAATGAGCAGCCGATATCAAGGGCTCAAGTAGAAAAAAAATATTTTGAAAATGATGATGGCAACAAATGTACAAATGTGCCTGACAAAATGGATGGATGAATGGATTGTGATGAGTTGTACAAGTCTCGAATAAAATGATTAGGAAAAAAAATGCTGGAAAACTCAGTTTATACTCAAGTATATATGGTATTTAAACTTTTTTTTTTTTTGCTGGTGGGCATTAAGGTACAACAGAATGAATCCTTTAATCAATCTGTTTAAATTCAGCTTAAGCATTATCTTCTCAGTGAGAATTAAGCCATTGCCACTGAGTTAATTCCAGTGGCATATGTGATGGGCAAAACTGCTACAGAAGGCTTTCTAAACTGTAATCGTTAGCAGAATTAGATCACTAGGTCTTTTCTGCAGTGCTACTAAGTGGGTTTGAACTCTCAACCTTTAGGTTATTAGTCAAGCACAAATTGCACCACCCAGGAACTTTCCCTAAGAATTACAAGCTTTGTAAAAGAAACCAGTTAGGCATTCTCTCAAAGTGAAGTCACGGAAAAGCTACTACATGTAATACAAAGAGTGGTATATTTCAAGTTAAAGCTCTTTCAATTCCAAGGTGGAAACTCCACCTGTGAAGCATTTTACAACTTAACTTGACATATTAATTTGACAGACACAAATATAATTTCTAGGTAGGTGAAGGAATGAAAGAAAATCATTTCATGCCTACTTCAACAGATGCCAACAAAATGTCACTGAGTTCCCCCAAGAACAGTTTCTCGGTGCGCCCAAGAAGAAGCAGAGATTTCAGCCCCTTCATAAAAACCCTGGGAGAAAAGGTTACCTACAGATATACTTCCCCACCGTGAAAAAAAGACAGTTCCTTGACCAGAGCTCTCACTGGCTTTCAGATCATGAACTTGGGAACCCCCAACTACTCTGAGCTCACAGGAAGACAGTTCTTGGAAAGTATAGCTCACACACACAACTTTCCATTGTCTGCTTTGGAAGGAAAAGACTGATTCCCAGTTATCTGCCATCACGCTAACAGTATTTAAAATAAATAGCTACTTCAGTTAAATTAACCTATAAATGTATGTATTTCTAAATTTTAGGATCCAAGATAATAAAATATTTAAAAAGAATACCCTACCCCTTTTACTGGGGTTTACATACAATACATACAATTATGCCAAAGGCCAACACTATCACCAAGTTTAAATTAAAAAAAAAAAAATCCCCCCTCCCCTCTTTACTTAGATTCTAATCTTCGAGTAATCTGATGTAAATTTTGATGCTACCTTAAAAATACTACAAGTTTCCACAAATTCAAATGAGCATTTCTTAATAACAAATTTGGCAAAATATTATGTAAATAATTTCAAGTGACTATTACTTGAAACAGAAACTTTTAGATGCAGCTGTTTATATACACATAATTCTTCACATTAAGTTAGTTGGAATTCATATTCTTACTGTAATCATCACAATGCAAAAGATTGTATGGAAAAAGTTGGAAGCTGAGAATAAGGTTTCCTCCAACAAATGAAATCTCTAACAGTTCTTGAGCTATTTCACACTTGAATTTTTGATACATTGCGATAAAATATTTTTGAAACTTACTGATATAGTTCATACAAAAGTGAAAATATTGATTTATCACTGTATTAAGTTGTACTCAGACATCTCAGACATCCCACCCCACCCAAACTCATTCCAGCAGTGAACAGTAGCTACAGTGATAAACACAGCACGGTGACTGAGCTGTTACCTCTGAGATGAGGGCCCACACAAGTCTCCTTGCAAGCATCACGGTGATGAATGCTGCCAGGTGATAATCAATGAGATGAAAATTCTGTAAAAGAGACACAAATAACTGCACCAGAGAGAAGTACGGAGGATGACTTCTCAACCGTCATTTTCAGATCCCCTTACCCTGATAATATTAAGGGAAAGTTACAACAATTCATCAAGAAAGTAACATATAGGAAGAATTCCCAACACTCCAAGATGTAACTTTCCATAATGTTAATTAAAATATGTTACTTTTTTTTTGGGGGGGGGGGGCATCACTGCCCTTTGGTGGTGGGAGGAGGCCCAACCTTGGCTCCTGTGGAGCTGCTGCTGGAATTGAACCTCCATCCCAGTGGGCTGCAGTCCCGTGCACAACCACTACGCCACCGGGGCTCAGCCCCTCAAATATATTACTCTTGAAGAAAAAAACTATTGTATTAAAGAGAAGAGATTACAGCTTTGGACTGATTTGTAGAATGAGGACAAAACCAAATTTACCTAAACCGGCATATTTATAATGAACACCAAACTTTTTTTGGGGTGGGGGAGGGAGTGCATCACTGCCCTGGTAAGAATAGGAAGGCCAGCCTTGCTCCTGGAGCGCTGCTGCTGGATTTGAACCACCAATCCTGTGGGCCGCAGTCCCGCACACAACCACTACGCCACCGGGGCTCAGCCTGAATATCAAACTTAATAGATCAGTTGGACCCCCCAGCTTTAGGTTACTGTGGGTCTTTTTGTATGCTAAAGTTAAATTGAGCATCTGCTAAACTAAACTTACCCTACGAGCTAATTAATTACATTAAACATAGTAAAACTATATAATACATTTACTATTTTCAATTACTCTTTTACTCTAACTTGCTTAGAAATAGGTCCGACATTTGATCTTTTCTTCTTTAAAATTAGCTCCAACTCTACCTATACAGCTGTAAGAATACAGTGAAAAGGCTTTTATAGCAGTAGCTCAGAAACGAACAGAATTAAGGTGTACTTTCATTTTGATGGTAAAAATTCTGCAACTGAGTTTCTTGAATTAACTCATTAAGCAAATATTTAATATTTCTGCATTTAGGAGCTGTGGTACCAGCTTCCTGATGATGGCAGGAGCACCAAGACCTGCAGTATATAAGTTTTTAAAAGGAATTGTACTGAGAAATGTTTAAGTGAGCAGAGTTCTTTGAATAGCTTGACAGTGCAACAAATGAGAAGTTTCCAAGGGGTGTCCAACAAAGAAGATATTTTCTTTTTTTGGCATCACTGCCCTGGTGGGAATAGGAAGCCCAGCTTTGCTCCTGAAGAGCTGCTGCTGGATTTGAACCGTCAACCTTGTGGGTCGCAGTTCCGTGCACAACCACTACACCACCGGGGCTCAGTCAAAGATATTTTCTAATGACACATTTAACACATACTTGTGGAGTAAAACTAGGATAGACAGAGGGAAAAAAGTATGATGGGCAGGTTTCAGGTTCCACATTTCTCATGCACAAATTAGGAGACACAAAGTAGTGCCTGTCTGCTTTTATAAAGAATGAATGAGGCAATACTTGTAAGGAACATAATAAATACTTGAACAAGTGCTGCCATTGTTAGCGTTAAGATAGTAATAGTGAGGTGTGGTATATACTTATATAGCGCCACACAGCTGGAAGAAGTCTTAAAGATCATCAAGTCCAACCGTTTCTTTTTACAACACATTTCTACCACATCCAAATCTACATACCTACCCCTCCCACTATTTTGTTTACCTATTTATCAAGAGGCTCTCCATCAAGATTATGACTGTGTGCCTAAGTAATTATAAGGAGAGTGGAAGAACCCTTCAATCCAATTTTAGGTATAGCAAAGAGAGCTAGTTCCTGATTCAATTTTTTTTAAGGTGGGGGGTTAAGTGGGGGGTAACAGAACCCCAATTTTATTCAGAGTAACAATGCACTCAGCCCAAAGACTACATTTTCCAGTCATCTTTATTTATAGCTAGAAGAGGCCATGGGCTAAGCTCTGGTCACTGCCATATGAGTGATAGTGTTACATAGGACTTTCAGGAAGGCTTCTTAGAGAGTGGACTTGGATAAAGTGAGTGTTTGTTGTGCCCTTCCCTTTTGCCTTGCTGTCTGGAGCATGACTAATGCTTCAGCAGCCACTATGGTCAAGGAGGCAGTCATGAAAAAGGAAAGCACACAGAGGGATGGTGAGTGAGACTAGAAGTCCAAGTCTATAAAGACTACAATGCTAGCACATACTTCTTTAATAGGAAAAACACTTTTCTTTGTAAGTTTAAGTCAGAAAATCCAATCATAATTGTTATCAACAAACAACCTTTCAATATGGAAAGTGGCATGATACATCGGCTGGAACAATTTGAACTCTTCTCTCCGTAGGTCCAAGACTGTCACCTTTCCCCAAAGTCAGTATTCTTCTCCTCCCACTGGAAACTATGTTTCCCAAAGTTCCCTGCAGTTAAGAGTAGACATGCAGGGCCGTGATGTTAGCCTGGCCCTGTAAGAAGCTCTCCTTTAAAATAAGTCCTAGTACTTATAACTAACACAGATGGACCTCAGTCACATTGACAGCCACAACATGGTAGTTGAGAACAGAAACTTCAGCAGTCTAAGTCCCTGAATGACCTCATGATAAAATAATACTCCTGTCATCCAGCAGCAGCTCTCCATGAGCAAAGCTGGGCTTCCTACTCTCACCAGGGCAGTGATGCCAGAAAAAAAAAAAATACTACCCCATTTGAAGCATTAACAATTTGAGGTTTGTTAAGAAGCTGTTAATGTTACTAATACAGCCAGTATTAGACTGTAACCATTTATACCATTTATACTTGCAATAAGTTTAACACGGTACTCAGAAAGTTAAATATCAAATCCCTTCTGTGGTACCATTATAATAAATGATATGCCTTCAGTGTTTTCACTTCCTCTGCTTATGAACCAAAGTCAGACGTTTATCCTTTAACTATTTCATCATGACATTACATCTTGGAAAGTAAGCTGTGGTTTAGCAGAAAATTTTTTTACTCCAAACAATTTCTACACGTAGGCTTTTCAATTAGCTTCTTGACTAAGAACTTGCAGAATGACTGGCACTTACCAATGAAGTACAGGAAGCAGGATGGTTGTAAGGATACCACCACACGGTCTTATAGATATTGATGTACTGAATGAACAGGGCAACCAGCAGGTAAATGAAAAAGAGAAATTCAAAGAGTAGACTCCCATCCACAGGCAAGTCAGGAATTTGGCAATGACGAACAGGACCTGGGGTGATTAAGGCTGTGATAGGTGGGACCGAGAGGCCAATAGCACTACCATTCCTGAAAGAGAAAACTACGGTTAACTCAATTGACAGTACCCTTTAGTATCCCAGAGCACAGAGTGCCCCGTATCCTCTCACCCCGACTGCCTGCCTTTCCTAGGATGGTTTTTCCCTCCTCCCACTGCACATTTTCTCTCAGTAAAATGGTATGAGGCTGTGGTTTCTAAATGAAACACTGTAAATTTCTCTCACACTGGGTCTTACACACTTTGGTTGTCTGACTGTCTCCATACTCTTCCTTGGAGAGTCCTGGTCTAGGTCCACCACAACCCTTTTAGGCACTTGAGCTGCAAACCTGGCAATCACACTAAAAACCTTCCTCTTGCCTCGCAGGATCCAACCATCCAATCTTCTAGAGTTATCCCTTCAAACCTTCCTCAACCTATACCTTCCTTTGCAAACCTATTGTCTTAGTTCCAGGACTCAACATTTTCGCCCATACTACTGCAGAAGCCCCCTAAGTTCCATTTGCTTTTCACCGAAGCCTGACCTGCCTTCAGTGAGAGATACCATCTCCTGCTTAAAATCCTTTAATGGTTTTCTACGACCCACCCCACCATTTTACATCCTCTCAGGCCTTCTGCCTCACAGACTAGCCTCACCTCTTCCACGTCTCCACACCCACCCTCTGCGGCACTCAGGCCATTTGCTGCCTGTGAACAGACATGCCATGGCGTGTGCGAACCATGCGATCTTTACCTTTCATACTCGCCTATCCACCTTCACTAATCCCTCATAAACATATTTACTGACAAAATCCTGCATGGTTTTTAAATTGCTTAAGTATGTCCTCTGTAAAGTTTTCTATGGCTCCATCAGAATAGGTTGACTTCTCCTCAGTGCTTTCACGACATGGCAATTACAGGAGACTCCAAAGAGACGCCCTGGCGGCCCAGTGCTCTCTGTCGGGCTGCTAACCGCTGGGTCTGCAGTTTGAAACCACCACTCCTCGGGTCTACAATGAGGCTTTTTATTTCATAAAGAATGACGGTCTCAACTGGATTAATGGTGTACTGGGGCTATGACAGGGAAGGCTGGGGAGAAATGGGGGCCTCATAATGATGAATACAAGAATGAAGAACATGTTCTAAAACTGTGGTGATAAACGTACACCTCTTCTCAATGTGACTCAACTACTGAATTGCATATGTGAATTACATGCCAATAAAACTATACAGAAAAAAAAAATAAAGAGCTGCCCCAGCACAGTCTCGGAAAACCCAAGGAGCAGTTCTATGCTGTCATGTACGATCGCTGAATGGGAATCTTTGATGGAAGGGAGTTTTTAGGTCTTGAACAACACAAGGGCACTGACTGCATTATAGTAAAAAAAATATGCTCATAACTTTTGTCTCAGCAAAAACTACTAATAGTCTACTATTGGCTAGAAAAGTCATACTGGGGCTCGCTTTGGCAGCACAGACACTAAAATTGGAATGTTACAGAGGAGATTAGCACTGCCCCTGTGCAAGGATGACTTGCAAATTCATGAAGCATTTCATATTTTAAAAAAGTCATACTGAAAACCTAGTCAATTGACACAATCTTGTACATTATATAATACACAAATACATTTCTACAGCAGTTGCATTTAAAATATGACATCTTAAAAGTTAAAGGTTTTTGAGCCCCCTTTTCTGTTGTTTTTTTTTTTTGGGGGGGGGGGCATCACTGCCTCTGGTGGTCATGGGAGCTACCCAGTGCTGCTCCTGAGAGCCACCTCTGGATTTGAACTGCCAAGCCTGCGGGCCGCAGTGAGCCCCCTTTTCTACAATGATCCTTATTCTGAATTAATTTATCTTGAAATGGTGGGCGCCAGCTGCAGAACTCAATCTCCAGTACACATCAAGTTAATTCAACTTTTTCTGGCAATGTCACGATTTCTCTGCCTCTTGGGAGCCTGCATTTTCAGTCCCACTAGTGACACTTCACAGGGTCCCAGTGTTCTACTAAACACAATGAAAAGTAAGGATCTTGGGCTAAGCCCCGGTGGCGTAGTGGTTGTGCGTGGGACTGCGGCCCACTGGGACGGAGATTCAATTCCAGCAGTGGGGCTGGGCCTCCTACTCCCACCACCGGAGAACAGTGATGCCCCCCCAAAAACAACAACAAAAAAAGCAAGAATCTTAAGAGACCACTTTTTTGCTGTGATATGAAGTCTCTGAGGGAAATGAAGTGCCCACATGGAGATGATGAGCATGATGAGTAAATTTTTAAAACCCACTTATCAGTCAACCCTTGCAGTTCAAACACATGTTGTTCAATGGTCAACTATGTCTTTATTATTGCATCTTTCATTCTGTTATATCATTTTATTATTTTACTTTTTAATCAAAGAATTTATTTGCAAGTATAGAAAGCAGAATTTTGTCTTTCAAAAAAATGAAAAACGGGCTGCGCCCCGGTGGCGTAGTGGTTGTGCGCGGGACTGCGGCCCACTGGGACGGAGGTTCAATTCCAGCAGTGGGGCTGGGCCTCCTACTCCTACCACCAGAGAGCAATGAGGCCAAAAAAACAACAAACAAACAAAAAAAACCCCAAAAACCAAAAAAAACTGAAAAACCCCAAAGTGTTTACAGGATGGCCATACACAGAAAACCCAATTTGATTTTTTTGAAAAGACCCTCCAGGGTTCAATTCCAGCTCCACGGAGCAAAGGCTGGGCCTCCTACTCCCACCATCTGAGGGCAGTGATCCCCTCCCCAACCCCCCCCCAAAAAAAGACCCTCTAGAACTGCACCTTGCATACATTTTAAACTCAAATTTGAAAGTTCACTTGAACATGCTCACCAAACTTGCTTTCAAAAAGCTACATAGCCCCTATCGATTCCTAAATCTACATTTAAGTCTTGTCCTCCAAATCATAACCTGAAGCACAGGACTGCCCCTAACCTAGTTGACTACAATAGTATATTGCTATTGGGAAAGCAGCAAAGGAGAAACCCAAAGATACAGAGATTCTAATCGCTTACTATCTTTCTTCCTACCTCTTTGATAGGTCAGAATAGCTGGACTACCTAAAATGAGAAACTAGGAATAGGAACTAAAATTTCCCATGGTTTGCATGTCTGGGAATGTTAGAAAGATTTATGGGCCCTCAATTATTTGTAGAACAAACAAAATAAGCTAGGTTTTGGGACTTCCTAAGAAGAGTCTAAAGAAACAGTCTCAGTATAACCATTCTCCAAAACTTCCAAATATAGAACTCTGGCATTCATATGTGACATTTACAGCAGTCTAAGTGACGCCGGAGAATATGAGCTCTGCTGGTTTTGAACAATTAAGGATATCATGGCAGAAACTCTGGAGTTTGAGTTAAGTGGAAAAGAGAAAATATAATTGAGTTTCTCTTTTCTCCCATCCCGGAGTATGCTCCTATTACCAGGTAGCAGGTTGTGATTTACCAGAATGCTTCAGAAGCATGCATACTCAATAAACCAATCATTCATCAGTCCTCTGGTCTGTTCTGAGAAGTAAATTATGGCACTGACCCACGCTCATGCTAGAAGCATCAGTGACTAAGAATGACAACATGAAAAGTGCCCTTTGGTGCTAGACACCTTGATAAATTTGAACAGAGAGGATTAATACTAGCTGTCAAATTTATTCCTTCAAACTTTTTTTAAAAATCATTTTACGGGGGGGCTCTTGCAATTCTTATCACAATCCATACATCCATGCACTGTGTCAAGCACTTTTATACATATGTTGCCATCATCTTCAAAATATTTTTTCTACTTGCGCCCTTGGAATCGGCTCATTTTCCCCCTCCCTCCTTCACGAACCCTAATACATTACATTATAATATAGCCAATGGGGGATGATGCTGTATGTCGATCATTGTGATTAGTTCCCCTTTCTCTCCCCACCTTTCCCCTACCCTCCTGGTATCACTACTCTCATTATTGGTCCTGAGGGGTTTATCTGTCCTCCTTCGATCTTAATCATGTTGTTAGGTCACATCTCAGTCACCCTTATGTACAACAAAACTTAACTGCCTGGTCCTGTACCACCCACCCATTCTTTCTGACATTTAAGCCCATTGTTGTAACCACGGTGTCAATCCATCTCAGAGGATCTTCTTTCTCAGTCACCCTCTACTTTATCAAGCATAATTTTCTTCTCCAGGTACTAGTCCCTCCTGATAATATGTCCAAAGTACTTCAAAAAAAGTCCCTCCATCCTCACTCCGAAGGAGCCTTCTAGCTATACTTCTTTGGACAAAGATTCCTTTGTCTTTTGCCCTCTCCATGATATATTCAAAAACCTTCACTAACACCGTAATTCAAAGGCTTCAAGCCTCTGGTCGTCCTTACTCACCATCCAGCTTTCTCACGCAAGTGCCTGGTAGGCCCACCTCACTCCAACGAACCATCTTCCTTTTAGAGGTTTTTTGTTTTTTTTCCAGATTTTTTCAATGCAATATATCATTTGACTTCAAGACAGTGCATCTATGGCAAGTGACGGGGGGCTCAAGTAAAATGAAATTCTTAGACAATTTCAATCTTTGTTACATTATCTTGCTGCTGCTTAGGTCCAGTGGTGAAGAACTTTGTTTTGAGATTTAATCCACACTGAAGGTTGAAATCTTTAGCATTCATTAGTAAGTGCTGAGTTTGGGGGGGTTTAAGCAAGCAAGGTGGTATAAACAGCACATTAATAAATCTTCTTCTAAGCCTAATGTCCTTCTTCATATATTCCAGCTTCTCAGATGACTTGCTCATCATAAAAACTGACAACACACTCCTGTATTAAACCACACACAATCTCCTTGCATTATTCTAATGGTCCATGTATCGCTACCCAGGTGATCTGAAATTTCCACTCGTCATAATGTTATTCATGATTTGTATGTTTCTTTTTGTGTGTTTCAATGATTTTACTGGGGGCTCTTACAGCTCTTATTCAATACATCATTTGTATCAAATGATTGTACACGTTGCCATATTCATTTCCAAATATTCTCTACTTGAGCCCGCTTTGTAAGATTCTTTCTAGTAACCTTTTGGTTTTTAAGTTTGTTTTTTTTTTTGGCATCACGGCCCTCTGGTGGGAGTGGGAGGCCCAGCCACGCTCCTGGAGAGCTGCTGCTGGATTTTAACCACCAAGCCAGTGAGCTGCAGTACCGCACTCAACAACTACATCGAGGCTCAGCTCCACTTGTTTTTTTTCATGTCTGATAACGTTGATTTTACCCTACAACTTACCTGATCTCCAGTCATTAGTGTTACATGTGTCAAACTAATCTTGAAGTGGTCTCTAAATTCAGGTGGGATATACTCCAGGTCATATTGGGTCCTTGTGGACTTTTTTTTTCTTCATCTTCAACTTAAATTTGCATATGAGCAACAAAGGGTCTTTTCGAAAGTGGGACTCTAGTCTTGTTCTGGTAACTATGCTTCTCAATTATCTCTTTTCACAGATGTAGGCTGTTTGATTCCTATAGGTTACATCTTGCAAAGTCCGCAAGTACAATTGCTGTTTATGCTGCTGAAACAAGGTACTTGCAGTGAATAAACTGTTGGTCTTATGAAATTCCATCATGCAATTTCTGGTGTTGTTTCCATCACCATAGCTCCTATTTCCCAACTGTTGCATTGCAAGCACCAGAAATCAACTTATTCTTAATCATAAGAAATTAAAAATTCTGGTGATAAGTTTTAAGACTAGAAGCTCCTATTCTAATAAATGAAAAATTCTTCTCTTTCAGTCAAAAATATACTAAGGGGCGAAAAGTATGCTAAGCTATGTACTATGATTTAAGGGTTAAGAAAGGTTCTTCCTGTGATGATGTCTCTCAAGTGGACCAAGGACATATATAAACTGTAGATATATTCATGTATTTTGAACTTACACTTAACTGTAGCCCTAATCTAAGAACAGTTATTTCTTATGATGTGGCCCTACTTGAGACTTGCCCTCATGAAGAGATCACTGAAGATATGGGCATGATGAAAAGATTGGATAGTACTCAGCTAGCAAAGAGAATGGCATCTGGGATCATAAAAGCTTATATTCAAATAAGCAGTCATCTAAGTGTTAGCTACAGTCACATGAAAAAAAAAAGTGTGATCCAAGGATTGTAAAGATCAAAGGTGGGAACAACGTTGGAGTTTACATTTGGGCACCCCACGTGCATACGGCTGCGGGTGATCATGATGAAGTCTCCGGTGAATTCCCTTCTAACACTGACCAGGGATGAGAGTAGCCTTACTAACACACAGAGTGCAATGGACAGTGGACTCATGCACATGCAAGTAAGTGAAAATTTAACACTTTATCACTTTTCCCCCCTTTTGACTCACTTTAAATTTGATTGGATTTTTGTTATTTTCTGCTCATTCTCAGAGGTTTTTCTGCTTTGTTTTGCTGTTGTTAGGTGTTTGGGATATGCTTTTCTTTATATGAAATTCAGGATAAGTAAATCTACCAAAATAGTAACTAGATTGTTTCTTAAGGTCAAGGGAGGGAAATGGGAAGCTAATAATAAGAAAATTTTCTAAACTGATTATGATTGCACAACTCTTTAATGTTTACATATGATATATGAATTATATGTTAATAAAACTGTTTCCCCATGGGCCTCTCATAGTGTTCCATGCCAGAACAAACTGTAACCCCGAACCATTGCCTGGCTTTACCCCGTGGGCTTCAGGCACTGAAGTGGGTTGCACAGTGGGGAAAAAAAAAACTGTTTAAAAATTTTTTTAAGTTCTTACTGGAGTTTCCTCAAATAAAGCAGACCAATGTGCTTCTGCTATTAACAAAGTCAACATAAAGCTGTGCTTTTAAAATGTATTCAAAGCAAAGCACATCTGGCTGTATAGCAATCCTTTCCACTTTGGCTATTAAACCTCCAAGTCAGAAGACAAAAGAAAACAAGGTCAAGTAAAGTGGTCCATGCATCTGAGGGAAAAGAAAATTTGAGAAAAGAGAATGCATGAGCTTACATGTCTTTCCATCTAATCTACACAGTTGAGGGCTTAAAATAATAGTCTGTCTGATCAAATTTCATAAAACCAAGAAAACGATGCTGCTGGCAGCCATCAAGTTGGCCCCCGAGGCACAGCAGCACAGCAGTGAGAGCTCGACCGCGCCATCCTGATGGTCATCTGGGCGGTAGCCCACCGTTACCCCTGCATCTCTTCACAAGTAGGTTGTCAGGCCTTGCCTTCTCACTCTTCTTCCTCTGGACGCTCCACTGAAACCTGTTCAGCATCACAGCGACACGGCCTCTTGGGACAGGTGGGGCAATGTGCGGAGGGGCACTTGTTAGGAATTGAGGCCCAGTCTCTCCAACAGAAGGCAAGAATTCCAGCACTGAACCACCAACTGCTCTCAAGAAAACTACAGCGGAACTAAACAGAAATGATCGATGTGTCAGAAAATGAATTCTAGACATTAAGTGTAGGAAAACAAAGTATTTAACAATAGATTCCAGAAAAGCAAGCAGCTGGGTCTGAGATACAACCTGTGAAGGTTCTAGTCTTACATTTACCACCACTTAGCTGCAGTCCTTTGGGGGGGTGGGGGTGGGGCCTGAGTTTCACTGTTTTTTTTTATCGGGGGGCTCACACAACTCTTATCATAATCCATACACCCATCCATTGTGTCAAGCACATTTGTACATTTGCTGCCATCATCATTTTCACAACATTTTTAAAAATACTTTTATTGGGGGCTCTGACATCTCTTATCACCATCCATTCGTTCTTCCAGTATGTCCAGCACATTTGCACACGTGCCGTCATCATTTTGAAAGCATTGTCTTCCCTTGTCAGCTCCCCATTTCTCCCCCCTCCTGCTCTCACTAACCCTTGGTAAGTGAGATGGTTTTCATATATTACATCGTCCTCTCTTGCCCCTCACCCACTTTCCCATCATTTGTTCCACTGAAGAGGTTCTAGGCTGATCCTTGCGATCAATTCCCCCCTTCTCCCCCCACCCTTCCCTAATCCTCCTGGCATCCGTACTCTCATTGTTTTTGGTTTTTACCAACGAACCAGATTTATTTGTTATGTCCAGAGACCAGCCATGCGCCAGCTAGCCCAGCTTGGTGCCAGTGGTTTGGCCTTGGCCTTCTCCAGCTTGGCGATTCGGGCCACTGACTTGGGGCCCGGCACATTGCCACCCCAGTGACGGTGGATCTAGTCAAACCTGTCAGTGTAGTTTGTCCTGTTGGCTTCCACCGGCTCAGCTAAGGCTCCTGTGTCTTCTGAGTTCACCTGCGTGAAGGCGACAGTGGTGCAGGTCTTACTGTGCACCAGGCGCCCCAGCCGGGCCTTGCTCTTGATGATGCAGTAGGGGACCCCCATTTTACGGCACAGGGCCGGGAGGAAGACCACCAGCTCAGTGGGGTCCACGTCGTGTGTGATCGCCACCAGCTGCGCCTTCTTGTTCTCCACCATAGTGTCACCATGTTGACCCCTGCTCGCAGGACAGGCGGCCTCTTGGTGGGGATGTCTCCTTTACCGGCAGCCTTCTTCTTGGCCAGAGGCCAACAGCCTCTGCTGCTTCTCCTGCTTCGTCTCCAGCCAGTACTTGTGGGCCTGCTTCAGCAGCTGGGTGGCCGTCTGCCGGTCCAAGGCCTGGGTGACTGGTTGATGGCAGGCGGCACCTTCAGCCGCTTGTAGAGGATGGCACGCTGGCGCTGTAGCCAGATGTAGTGCGGCCACTGGACAAAGGTGAGGTCCCCCCTTGGGCTGGATGTCTTGGCCGGTGTCGCAGTTCTTGGGCTGCTTCTCGAACAGGGGGTTCACCACCTTCTTGGCCTCCTGCTTCTTCACGATGGCCGGTGCCGGGGCCACCTTCTTGCCCTTGGTCTTCTTCCCTTTCAGCATCTTGGCTGGCTGGGCAAGAGAGCACTAATCTCATTGTTGGCCCTGAGGGCTTTGTCTATCCTTGATGCCCTACGTTGAGGGCTCTTATCTGTACCATGTGCATATTCTGTTCTAATCGGATTTGTAAGGTAGAATTGAAGTCATGATAGTGGGGGGAAGGAAGCACCAAAGAACAAGAGGAAAGATGTGTTTCATTGGTGCTACGCTGCACCCTGACTGGTTCATCTCTTCCGTGGACCACTCTGTGAGGGGATGTCCAGTTGTCTACTACTTGCCCTTGGTATCAGCTCCTCATCCCTCCCTTCCCTGCCCTCCCCGCTCCCACCATGAGCCCTTGATATTTTATAAATTATTATTATTTTGTCAAGTCTTACACTGTGCAACGTCTCCCTTCATGCACTTTTCTGTTGTCCATTCCCCAGGGAGGGGGTTATATGCAGATTCTTGTAATCGATTCCCCCAGATATTTTTTTCCTTTAAGGAGAGGAGCTAAGCATATTATTTTGATAACAGATCTTTGCACCCAGGAGGTGGGAAGCAGTACAAGAATCTGCACATTCCACTCTTGAGTAAATCACCAAACTAGCTTTCTGACATCCTTCAGCCATCAGGTAATAAACCACTTTCCAAAAAATGGGTAAATGGTGACTTTCCCAACTGACATGTCTTCCAGAATATCAAGAATATCCTTCAAAAGTTACAACCTACTTAAACAATTACCTATTTCTCTCTTCAATACGCTAAAGACACGCAGAAGTGAACTCTCCTCCTCAGAACACCTTCTTTGTATATATTCTACTAAAACTAGGCCATGATCATACAGTTCTTTATTACCCCTTCCCAGGTTCTCTGTAACTTAAAGAGCTTATCCCAGTTGCTCCTTTCCTATCAGGAGGCAAACGTAGAATCTACATCAGCCAAAATAACCCCAATAAAAATGTCACAAATTATCTACCGTTCAACAGTTCCAGAGACCTTGCAAATTGTGAATTCCTATGATCTTTCACTTTGTTCTTACCTGTTGAAAAAGTAATTGTTAAAGAAGTACATGTAAGAGGAGACAATGGCTCAAAGGAGATCAAACAAAGTAGGGCTGGAACCTTGAAAGCCAAGATTAAAGAAATGCAAGGAAGGTAGAGAAAATAAAGTGGAAACCCAGTTAAGCCCAGTTATGAGCAAGTGTTTTCCAAATGTTTCTAGTTCTGCCAAGTAATCTATTTTCAGATATCAAGTGCAAGCAGAACCATCCAGAAATGACGTTTTCAAGTTTTTAAAACATCAGGATACTTCATTTTCTCTCCTCCAAATCCTATTTTACCTGCAATGTTGATATTTAGAACTCATGGAAAGAGAATTAGTCTGATTTTAAAAGGACTGGGCACTTTAAAAGCCTTAACTACTTGGCCTGTCCCATCCTTTTTTTTTCCTTTCTTAGTCCTCCCACTAAGACTCCAGATAGGACTCTACGTAACAATTTGAGAACACGATTATCTAGAAGAATCCTCAAAGCCAAAGCAGGAAAGGCTGAACAAAGAACCTCTGACGTTAATGCAGAGAGCCAGAGTGTTCCAGATAGCGAGAATCCTAGCTAGGTACAGGCATGATTTTCTACTGCAACTGAAGAGTACTGAATCACTAAGCTGATCAGTATGTATTAGTACATTCAAAACATATTCATTCAGTAAACCACTTTCACGTCAAAACCTACATTTTCAAAAGCATATGCATATATTCTTTTTTAAAATTAAATACATTTTTAAAAATTGCTAAAATAAAAAACCTACACTTTGGGAATTCTGGAAACTTTAGAAAACCTTTGAAAAGTGACTAATATACTCTTTAATTCATTTTTAACCCTTTGCTAGGAAGCAGGGTATGATTGTTTTGTAATGTTTTTGGAAAGCAGCAAGGGGTAGAACACAGTGCTCCAAGATCATCTCAGTGTTTTGGTTTTTGTTCTCACTACTTTTTATACCCATACAGGCAGAATATTTGAGTGGAAAACTAGTATCACGAGAATCAGAGATTGGGGGAAAAAGATCCCCTCAAACTGGTGTAGTAGGGAAAGATCCATTGAGATGACGGGAGATCAGAACTGTTTGTGATGACTGGGTAGAACTTGCGTTAGAAAGGCTGCAAGAAAGAGGGAGGTTCGCGAGCCACGAAGACTGTACAAATACAATCAGGAGAGCCTGAAAAGCAAAAGGTTACAATTTGGGGAAAAATGCTCAGTGAACACCAAAGCAGTAGTGACTGTGGGCTTTGATACTTAATTTAAATCAATGTAAGAGAAAAGCTTTATTTAGGGGAGAAATTGAAATTAACTCACAAAAATTATCTTGAGCCTACAATTGATAAGCAACTCATCCGATTAGCTTGGTAATTTTCCTTATTGGTCTTACTGACCATAAACCCCAAAACCAAACTCCTTGGAGTTGAGTCCTTTTTAATTCTCAGGGGCCCTCTGAGAGTAGAACTGCCCCGGGGCTTCTGAGACTGTGACTGTTTACAGGACTAGAAAGGCCTATCCTTTTCTCCCTCAGAGTGGTTGGTGGTTTCGAACTGCTGACCATGGGACATCACAAAGTATACAGTCTTAGTCTTCTTTACCTGTTTCTCAGGCCTGTTCCATTGCCACAGCCCCCACCAACCAAAGTCTGTAAAGACGGTAAAGCGGAACGGCTTAGTTGCTGCCGGCTAGGGCCCCTCCTTCCACCGGGCATGTCCGGGAACCAGTCTGCTTCCAGCACCACCTATAGCTGCAACTCAGCTTAATGGTTGCCAAGCTGCTGCAACTCTGAACAAAAGCAAAAAAACTCCTGTCAGTTTATTCTTCCTTTTGATAAAAAAACCACTTTATTGCGGGCTCTTAGAACTGTTAGCACAATTCACACATACATCCATTGGGTCAAATATATGTCCATGCTGCCACCATCATTGTCAAAACATTTCGTTCCACTTGAGGCCTTGGTACCAGCTCTTCTTCCCCACCCTCCCTCACGAACCCTTGATAATTTATTAAAAAAATGTCCATGTCGAATACCAACAGCTGTCTCCCTTCACCCATTTTTCTGTTGCTCTCCCCTCCCCCGTTTTATTATTTCTAAGGGGGCAACTTAATGAAGTAAGCAGAAAAACGATGAACAGGCCTTGTGAAACTAGGTCTTCAAACAAATGTTCTCAATGCCTCTTATACACTTTATCCCATGAAAGGATTACTCGGCCCTTCGGGGATCAAAGTCGTGCTTCTGATCTAAACTGTGCAGCATCAGAAAAGTCACTATTGTGTCCTTTATTTTGTTTCACATATAGGGCACTATAAGAAACCCGACAACATATATATGCTTCTGTCTTTTCTTCATATATGCTTTCAACTCAAGTGCAATATTTCATGGTAAGACATTTTAAATACAGAAATATTACACAAAACTGGGTTTCATGATCAAGACATGGGGGATCTGAAATAAAACGCTATCACATATTATCTGACCTTAACTGCTGCTGCTGTTTCTTCAAAGGAAAAAGCACTGTCATAAAGAGATGGTTATCAGGACTGACACAGACAAATGGAAATACACCTTGAACTCTAGAAGTAAAACTCTTAGACTCTTTTACTCAGTAAAAATCGCCATATGTTATGATGAAAATACTAAAAAGAAGGCATATGGATGGATGCCCACCCTAGAAAAAGGTCTGCAAAATAATTTAGAAATTGCTAAAAACTGCAAGACCAAAAGATAAGCAACAGATAAATACACATATTGATCATCAAGTGTCTGTTTCCTCGGTCGACGGCGAAATCACAGTTCCACCAATATGGATACCAACTCCGTCTCCTAAACAATACGGCCAATCACTGAAGAACGACACTCTGGAAAAACCCTGGTTTTCAAACCGTTACTGCAGACGGCTCCGATGTTCCCCATTCGGAACAACCTTTGGCTCTCGATGAACAAACCCCCGGGAAATAAAGCGTGAAACTGCTGGAGGTCGGTGAGGCCAGGACACGAGAGGCCAGAGTGGGGGGCGGGGGGTGTGGACGGAGGAAGACGGCCCCTGAGCGAGGACGACAAAGCCAGCCCCCCGCCCCCGGGGTCCAAAGCGGCCCGCGACGGTAGGTGAGCGCGGCGGGTCGCTGATACTCACGCATGGAGGAGGCTCGGCCGGCCGGGCGGGATCCCTGAAAGGAGGCGGCGGCTTTCCAGGCAGGACCCCGGGCAAGCGAACTCCCTCTCCGCCCTCAGGCGCCCCCGACCAGACGCTTGTCCGCAAGCCGTCTCCACCCGGAGAGGCGAGAAAGGGTGTCCGGGCTTCGGGCTCCTCGCTTCGCACCCGAACACCGAAGCGGGGCGCAAGCCAGCGCCAGACCTTAAGTCAGAGGCAGAGCCCGGTGCAGTCAGCACTCATCCTCACCTCCATTACCGCGGAGCTGAGCAGACGTGGCAGCGCACGGCGATGACGTCACCTCCGCGACGGCTGGCTGCCCAGACGCCAGCTGACCCCCGGAACTACACCAGCAGGCCCCGCCCCGCCCCGCCCCTCCCGCGCGCACCTGCGCACAAGGACTAGCTTTCTCCGCGGGTCTGGAGCTCTCCTTCCCGGGCAGCGAAGGTTCCCCCCTGTTGTCGAGCGGTGCAGGCACCATCGTAAGGAACTTTTTGTTTTCTCACGGACTCCAAGTCACAACCGCGCACAGGTTTATCGCCCCCTTCTTGCAGCTCGGGATGATTAAGAGGCGACACTGCTCAATACAGGAGCCAGTCGTGCGTCAGCATCCTAACACGTGCTTACTGTATGTTGGTAAAGCCGTCGATGGACCGCATAGATCTTACGATCCAGCGGGAGAGACATGCAGGAGTTAACGTATACTTATGTGATAACGCGTGGAAATAGTCTCAATATCAAGAAGGACTTCTCAGGATGCTTGGAGTGTATTTAAAAACAAAAAAATCCCACACGCGCCAAGACTGCAAAGAGGAATAGGCGATTAGTTGGTGGGCACGTGGGGGAATAGCTTTGTGCTTTGGAAGCGGCACATACTAAGGTAGGCAACATCACATTAAACTCAAGAACTGCCGATTCTTGGGTATTAGAAGGAGAGTTAAGGGGCCCAAGGTGTACCACTTCATAGATTTCCGGTGCTTTACTAGAAAACCATGCGTGTTGATTGTATGGGTGTTATGTTGTTAGCTACCCAGACTCCTGGGCATAGCAGAGCACAACGTGCCCACTCTGCCGCCATCTTCATAATGGTACGTTGTGGCTATGGGCCAGTCTTCCCAACCCAGAGGACTCATCTTCCAGTCATTCCAAAAGCGTTCATTGGCGAAGGTTTGGAAGTAGATCACCAGGTCTTTCAGTCTTTTCATCTGGAGGCTCTGCTGGAACCTGTCTACCATGGTTGCCCCAGGTGGTATTTGAAATGCCGGTAGCATAGCGTCCAGCACCAGCGGCATGGACGTGCGAAAACCACCACCTATGATAAACTGACAGGTGATGAACCTTTAGGGAGATTTTTATGTGCGTACATCGCTAGATACCAGTCTAGGAGGGTCACCTTTCTCATTGAAATCTCATAATCAGTTGACATGTACTGTCCTCACTTCATTTTACACAGGAAACTGAACGAGAGATATGGGTTCAAGAGAACCTAGGAAATCAGTGGTGATGTGCTGGCTTCCATGTTGGAGAACAGAGCAGAGGTCAGCAGTAGGAACCCACCAGCTGCTCCTGGAAAGATGTACAGCCTTGAAACCCCCTCATCACCAGTCTACTCTGCTCCCCAGGGTGAATGTGACTCGGAATTAACTCAGCGGCAGTGGGTTTACTGTGGTTAACAAGTGGCAGAGCTGGGATAAAGAGCCAGCCTGGTTCCATATGCAAACCAAATCAATATTCCTAAATGTTGCATGTGTACCTATTATACTACAGGCTTTTTGTTTTTTCAATATACAAAATCCAATGTAGATCTCTTCATTTTTAATTGATTTTGTTCACTTTTTAAATGTAGAGAATGTTGTACACACATTGTGTCATTCCGGGTAGAGGAGAGGAACAAATTTCATAGACACGCATATGGATATAAGGAAAAGGTTTATATGCAAGAGGAATGGGACATTGAGAAAGCAGCCCAGTCCAGTTCAAAGTCATAGGTCTGATATTAACCCATATGCCCAATACCAGTCTCTAAAGTCTCCTTCTGATTCATGAGGTCACAGGCCAGTGGGTGCAGAGTCCCAGCATTGGCAGAGGTACCCTCATGACTCCTTATTTCCAGGCTCAGGGTCCATCAACAGCATCCAGTGGTGGTAGAAGCAACTCAGTGCTGGCAGGAGTCCCCACGTGGCTTCTCCAACTTCAGAGGTCTGGTTCCATCAGGGTAAGGCCGTATGGTTTCTCCTCAGGCTCCTCCAGCTACTGGGATGCTGCCACCTTGTCTTGTCCATAGTTCGTTGTCTTTGAGACAGACTTCCAGCAACCATAGTTAAGATGAGATAGTCTCTCATCTTCACGAGGGAAATACCATGAGATTTCCGAGAAATCAGGAGAAAGCCATGCCCACACAGAGGCCTCATTGGCTACTCAATGATTATCTCCATATTAACAGACTAGACTCCACCCCTACATCTCAATCATGAAATTAACATAAGCACATGACTGCCAATTGCATATTTAATAGTTTTATTGGCATACTTAACATACTTAATTTAATCTTTCAATTTAATCTTAATTTAATCTTTCAATCATATTTAGATTTGTGCAATCACCACCATAGTAAATTTTGGTACATTTTCTTCTCCTACTTGTTGTTAACCCCTCATCCCTCTTCATCCTCCCCTGTCATGCCCTTGGACAATTATCAATCCAGTTATTATTTCTGTAGATCTATCTAGCCTGGATTTCACAAAGAGAAAATCACATAAAACATAGACAGGAAGCAAACAAACAACAAAACCCAGCAACAATGACTAGACAGGAAGGCCTCAATAAAAAAGAAAGCAGAATATATTAAAAACTGAAACAAAAAAATGAAAAAAAATCTAAAATGTGTCCAACTGGAGCTCAAATGATGTTACATTCTAACCAACAACATCTGTCCTAATAGACTTTGCAGAGCTCTCTGTCTGATAGCAAGATTATTCACATTCCTCCACTGTGGTCAGAGAGGGTTCACCAGAAGCTTATTAACCCAGCTGTTCACATTTTAAACTCTGATACTCTTCTCTCCTTTGGATTTGTATTTTGCTATTTATAGGCTCTGAGTCACGTGGGTGTGTTTGCTTCTTCTGGGTGGACTGAGTGGATGCCTGACTTCGAGGGCTACTTGTTTAAAGATAAGCTTTTAAGACTCCAGATGCTATTCTGTCTGACCGCTGGGCATCATCTGGTTGCTTCACCACACCTTGCTCTAGCACGCATATGTTCAGTGATCTCTTCATGAAAGTGAACATCAAGCAGGGTTGCATCATAAGAACAATTGTTCTTAGGAGCCTAGAATTAAGTGCAGGCCCCCAAACATTCATATGTGTATATCATTTTCTGATAAGGAACACTGTAAGTCATCCTCCTGTGACATAAGCTACTTCTATTAATAACTAAACTCGCTGCCATCAAGTCAATGGTGTCTCACATCCGACCCCTTGTGGGTTTTCGAGACTGTGTCTGTTTCAACTGGAGTAGATAATCCAGTCTTTCTCCTGTGGAGTTGTTCGTGGTTTTGACCGTGTGGCTCACAGCCTAACTCCTAACCACCACACCACCATGCTCCTAATTCTATCAATAGTATCGTGTAATCAGTAGTATAGAATTTAAAATACTGGCTGAACCCTGGTGGCATAGTGGTTGTGTGCGGGACTGCAGCCCACAGGACTGACAGTTCAAATCCAGTAGCAGCTCTCCAGGAGCAAGGCTGGGCTTCCTACTCCCACCAGGGTAGTGATGCCACACACAAAAAGAAATTTAAAATACTGGGGAAAATAAATTTAAAATACTGTCGAGAAAAGGAAATGTACCAATATCTATACATTTGCTCTCATAACTGCTTAATTTAAAACTCCTTTGCCCCTTTTCTGATTGCTTAATCCTTTATTCATCAATTATTTATTTTGCACTTTTGGGAGTCTTTGATAGAGTCCAAGTTGCTTAGTGGGTGTTGTGGTCATGTATTTGATATGTCAACTTTATGATTGAGATGTAGGGATGGAGTCTAGTCTGTTAATCTGGAGATAGCCATTGAGTAGCCAATGAGGCCTCCATGTGGTCATGACTTTCTCCTGAGACTTCTGGGAAATCTCATGATATTTTCCTGGTGGAGGTGAGAAGCTATCTTCTCAGTTGTAGATCCCTGTAATTTGTTCCCTCTTTCTATTCCACCTTCCCTCCACCCCCCACCCCCCCCCACCCCCCCAGTATCACCACTCTGACTGCTGGTCCTGAAGGAATTATCTGTCCTGAATTCCCCATGTTTCTGGCTCCTATCTGTACCAGTGTAAATCCCCTAGTCTAGCTATCTTCTAGCAGATCCTGTCTTGGAGTCAGTCTCCAAGACAACGAAC
>PVJH01012453.1:0-64288 GCA_004026705.1 Nesogale talazaci
CACAAACTTAGCCGTATTAGTCAGAATGCATGAGAAGTCCACATGCATTCTGAATCTTGTCCCGAGAGGGTAGACAGTGACAGGCCCTCTGTTATGGACAAAAGCACCAGTCGAGGGACTGGGCTGTGAGGCTGTTGCAGGCACCTCGATGACAGCTGGTGGGGACTGGGGATGGGTGTGAAGGAGGAGATGGATTTGAGATGCTGGGGAATCCTAACTGGCCATAGAGGAAATTTCTGAAGCTTTGCTGGGACCACTAGATCAGTGAGTGTGGCCCTGAAATTGAAGCCCGGAAGAGGAATCGTGGTGGAGAGAACGCCAAAGACGGGAAGCATGTTAAACCTGAGATGTTTGTGACAACGTCCAGATAGTCGGTGGGCAGGTCGGGGTTAGATCTGGAACTCCAGAGGTCTGGCTGGAAACGGAAACTGAGGAGCAGTGCTGTCCATCTCCTCAGAGCCGCGCTGGGACAGGGGGTCGACTCTGTGGCTGCTGACTGAAAGGCCGACGGTTCAAAGCCCTGGTGATCAGCTTTCTTTTTTTTTTTTTAATTTATTTTTATTTATTTATTTATTTATTGGGCATAACTGCCCTCAGGTGGTGGGAGCAGGAGGCCCAGCCTTTGCTCCTGGGAGCCGGAATTGAACCTCCATCCCAGTGGGCCACAGTCCCGCGCACAACCACTACGCCACCGGGGCTCAGCCAGGTGATCAGCTTTCTTAACGACTGACAACTACAACCCACGCCTACTGCCGTGGAGGCAAATCCGACATGTAGCACCCGAACCCGGCAACAGACCTGCCCCGTGGGTTTCCCAGACTGTACATCTTTCTTACTGTCCAGGAAACCTTATGGGCCAGCTCTGCGACTCACAGCCACTCTGTGGGACAGGGTAGAACTGCCTCCCCGCCCTCTCCCCCCCCCCCGGGTGTCCATACTGTGACTGTTCACGGGCGCAGGAAGCCCCATCTTTTTCCTGAGGGGTGCCCGGTGAGTTTGAACTGCCAGCCAAGCGGCTCGCAGCCCAGCACATAGCCACTCAGCTAGCAGGGCGCCGGTGAGGTGGCCGTCGATCGGAATCAACCCCTTGGCAGCTTACCGCAATCCACGTTTCACAAAATCCAAGTGATGACAGGGTGGAGGAGGCAGAATGACAGGATTAGCGATACCAGGAATGGAGCTGGAGAAGCCTCCCTCCTTAGGGATCAGAAAGGGGAGGAAGAACGAACAAAGGAGACTGACAAGTTGCAGCCCGACACCAAAGGGAAACCAGGAATGTGGTGTCCGAGTGCCAGGAGAACAGTTCTCTCTAGCAGGGGGACATGGCATGGTGAGCCACGGGCTGCTGCTGGAAACGCGCAGAGGCAGGGCACGACGCTGGGGCACGTCCTGGAGCAGGACGGTGGGGGCAGGGCCTGGTGAAAATGCCTTCGAGCAGATTGCTGAGCAGGACCACAGAAAGGAGAAAAAGAATTTGGACATCGTATCGTCAATGGGCAACCCCCTGCGTCCTGGTTAACTGGGGCGGGGTTACATAATTTATGGTCATGTGGTTATTTAATTGCCTTTTTTCGTTGTTCTGGGAACAAGCAAGTGCCTATGTAGGGAAGAACACTCTACTCACTGGAGCAAGACCACTTGAGGATCACAGACCCTTCAAAGCCTTCAGTATTGTGCCCGGGATGAAAAACGCCGCCTGAGAAAATTGGCTTTTCTTTTCCTTTAAAAGATCTCTGTGTTTGGGGCTGAGCCCCGGTGGCATAAGTGGTTGAGTGTGGGACTGCGGCCCACAGGCTTGGCGGTTCAAATCCAGCGGTGGCTCTCAGGAGCAGCACTGGGTAGCTCCCACGACCACCAGAGGCAGTGATGCCCCCTCCAAAAAAAAAAAAAAAGATCTCTGTGTTTTGACAATGTGATATTAGACTCCGACTGGCGATAACCTTGTCATAGTGAGTACTGACTGGGAGTCAGACAAATTAGGCGACATTGTATAGTCTCTAACTATAACATGAAGATGATAACCCTTACCTCATGCAGCCACTTTTTCTATCCAAATGGGATCTTGTATATACAGTGCTTAGAACTGGGCCTGACAGCAGGCTTTTCAATAAGCAGTTAGTATCCCTGTTAACGTGTAAATGTATGCATAGTCCTTTCATAGACTGAATTCAGGTTTTTCTGCAGACAGTTTTGCTGACCACATCCGAGGGAATGGGATCAGCTTCCAGGGACTGCGGCCACAGACTCCTAGTGCCAGAATCCAGTTCGCACAGCCGGGTTCTCTTCCAAGCCGTCACCAATCTTCCACGGCCTGCCCTGGCCAAGTGTAATGCAAGCACTTGAATGAACTCCTTGGTGCTGACATCAGCATTTCACAGCGTTCATGTGCACTTACTGTCTGTCACGGAACGGGCCTGGCAGCATTACAGTTGGGCACTCCTACTGCCAAGGTGTTAATGGTTTGAAAAAAGAAAAAAGCCAGTCCTGCCAACCCTGGGTTAATTTAAGACGCACTCCCTCAAAGAAAAGCCAGAAAGAGCTGTGCCTCTTGCTTTGGTTATAGCCTGTGTGCACAGGTGTCCAACATTTAAAGTTGTGACATTCACAGATGACTGTCAAAGGTACAGTAGAATTTTTCACGTAAGCACTCTTTCCATTTTAGATCAGGGGAGGAAGATTTCAGCTCAGCCATTCACAGTCCGAATTGAGAATTATAAACCCTACTAGAGATTGTACGAGTATGATCCGACCTTGAGGGAATGTTGTCGTTGGTCCTCATAGAATTGACTCTGGCAACTGAGCCTCGGTGACTTCGTGGTTGTGTGCGGGACTGCAGCCCACAGGGTTGGTAGTTCAACTCCAGCAGCTCTCCAGGAGCAAGGCTGGGCTTCCTACTCCCATCAGGGCAGTGATGCCCAAAACAAACAAACAGACAAATGTTCCTTCACAGAAATGTCTCTGGCTCCTGGCCACCCAGGGTGCAGAGGGGACGTGCTCGTAAGGACTCTTCGGCAGCACCTCCCCAGGCCCGTCTTCACACTTTCAGCTGGTCATGGAACTTAACTGCTGTACCACCAATAAAGTCCATGTACTAGGCCTATGGGCTTCTTTCATTTTTGAGAGGGAATTTGTTTTTGAATGACACCAATTATCTTATGAGAATTATAAGTTCTCTTTGGACTTTGTGTCTAAGTACAGAGCCCTGGTAGCGCTGTGGGTTAGGCCCGAGGCTGCTGAGTCCACAGTTAAACCCCCTCTCCGCCCTTCCGCCCCCCGCCACCGCCACTCCAAAGGCAATGCTGCTGCGCCTCTAAAGATTCCGAGTCTCCAAAACCCTAGAGCAGCGGTTCTCAACCTGTGGGTCTCGACCCCTGTGGGAGTCGAATGACCCTTTCACAGGGGTCACCTGATTCATCACACAAATTCTGCATCTCTGTCAGTCATCTGCAGCAAAATTACAGTTATGAAGTAGCAACAAAGATAATTTCATGGTTCGGGGTCACCACAGCATGAGCAAGTGTATTACAGAGACGCGACATTAGGCAGGTTATGCCCAGACAGTCAGGATAAGTCAGAGTCCGCTTGATGGCAGTGTGTGGGTGGTGGGTCTATTTCTGAGTGGATTTCAAGAAAAATAAATTAATAGGTGTCATTGACTTGTCACCTAAATATATAAAAACTAAACTCCATAACCACCTTGCCAAAAATATCAAACACAGATTTCATAAACATCGGCTTATAAAATGTTGCAAAATACTAACATTGGAGAAAACTGCACAGAGTGTACAAGGAGATCCCTGGGGGATTTTTGTCTGCCTGCTTTTCAGAACTCATCAGTCTGTATAATTGCATGTGAATCTGCCTAAAGTTATTTCAGTGAAAAGTTTAGTCAGAAAAAATAATATAGAGGATAAAAAAATAAAAAGAATACAGAGGGAACCTATCGATTAATCACCTTCCAGCTCTGTGTCTTCTGAGTGACTACAAACCATCAGCCGGGTTTCCCTGTGTAATGCTAAAATGCCAGTTAACTTTTTGTTTATTTATCCTTTAATCATTTTCTTGGGGGCTCATACACCTCTTTTAACAATCCATTCACACGTCCATTGTATGTCAAGCACATTTGCACATCTGTTGCCCTCCTCATTCTCAAAACTTTTGCTTTCTGCTTAAGTCCTGCCCATCGACTCCTCATTGCCAATTAACTTTTGAAACGCAGGTTTTTCACCTGTGAAATTTTCAGTCCCTTTTCAGTAAGACAGTTCATTTAGTCATAAAATCTCCCACGAACACCAGCTGGGAATGGAATAGCCATTGGGCGAAGCTGCTTACAGGGGACCATGTAATAACCTTCTGTGAACATGTCCCTACAGGTATGCGGGCATTCTCCTGGGCATCACAAATACATTTGCCACAATTCCAGGGATGGTTTGTCCTGTCATTGCTAAGAATCTGACTCCCAACGTAAGTAGATAATTTGCTTATAAACTAAAATGGTCTAACTACTTCCCATGGAGGTGCATATCTGTGTCCAAGTTGAATATATTTTAATAAAGCATCGAGTCTTGAGTGTTTGTTATTATGCAATCCTTAATAGCAACAAAAATCTAGAGGCTCTAATGAGTAGGAAAGTATTCTTCCAAGATCCACCTTAGGATTTTGGAACCAAACCAAAAAAATAGAACTAAGAAAAAAAATAGAACTAAGCTAAATTAAGATCATGTGGCTGCTATCACAGGAGCCCTGGTAGAGCAACAGTTACAAGTTGGACTGCTAACCACAAGATGAGCAGTTGGAAACTACCAACTGAGAAAAATGAGACTTTCAACTCCTGTAAAGTTATAGGGGCGGGCCGAGCCCCGGTGGCGTAGTGGTTGTGCGCAGGACTGCGGCCCACTAGGACAGAGGTTCAATTCCAGCAGTGGGGCTGGGCCTCCTACTCCCACCGCCAGAGAGCAGTGATGCCCCCCCCCCAAAAAAAAGAGAGAGAGTTAGAGGGGCAGTTCTACCCTGTCCGAAAGGATTTCTATCACATCAACTCAATGACAACCAGAGCTGAAATCACTGGGGCCAAATCTGTTAGTGAAGGCGCAGCATGGTACAGGGCTTTTCTACTTTGTGTCAGAAACCAGAGTAAGTGATCTCAACAGTGCAGTCTGACTCTTCTGTCATTTAAAAATTCAAACACAGGTGAAATAACTTTTCAAGAGTCTGTGTCTCAAAAAAAAAAAAAAAAGTCTATATCGGGCTGAGCCCCGGTGGCGTAGTGGTTGTGCGGGACTGCAGCCCACTGGGATGGAGATTCAACTCCAGCAGCGGCTCCACAGGAGCAAAGGCTGGGCCTCCTACTCCCACCACCTGAGGGCAGTGATGCCCCCCCCCCCAAAAAAAAGTCTATAGATAGAATCTTAATTTCTCGTTGTGTTTGTTTCTACGATCCAGCTAACAGTGTCTCTAGTTTAGGATAAGCCAGCAAACTTTATTACCCAAGACACTCACTTCCCCCAGGTGTGTCTTCCCCGAAGCTGCCGCCCCTGATTTTAGTCCTCTCTGCTGTGTCCCACCCCAACCGGAAGAGTCAGCGCCTCCTTCTGACTGCCTTCTCTCACTTCTCGGGTCTCCCAGAAGGCTTGTTGGTTGGTTGGTTTTCCAACAGTTCTCTCAAGATAAACATGTTAGAAAAATGTGAAGCTGTCTTCATGGGAGCACTGTGGTAATGCAAGAGTGTAGGTCAATAGGTTATCTTGTAATAATTTGATTTATTGATAATCTACAGTAGAATGGATTACTGAATAAAAGTATTGTGTACTGAATTTGGATTGGGGATATGTGTTATTACATTTGCTTAATGTTATTGAAGGGATGTTGTTTTTAGAAAAGGGAAAATACACTTGCCTTTACAATTGCAGTGGCTTACAATTTGAAATTTGCTGCACTGCCTCAAAAACCTGGCAGAATGACTCAGTGTAAGTAAATAATGGAGCCATTAAAATTCAGTGTGTTTGAAGTTTAATTCTGTTGCAAACAAAACCGCATTCTCTAGTAACTGGCAGGGTTTTCTTTAAGGGGGGGTGAGGGCAAACTAAGCACGATGTGAGATTTCTGGTACAATTGGTGGCACTTAAGGCCCCCATTTGCCTCCAGATGACACTGAGGTACTATTTTACCCTGTAGATCAAACAGAGAAGCTTTATCTTAGCAATTCCAAGATGCAGTCGTCAACATTTCTTTCTGGTGTAAGACATAATTAGGGGTGACTCCTCCGTCAGAATGCTGACACACGGTTTAACGTATTTACATAGGAACTAAAATCTAGGGAGCGTTTCCAGGGTCTCCCCACCCCCATCCTTTCATTTCAGTGTAACCCGCCCCCTGCTCCTCCTTTTTTCCCTCATTGCCAAAACTGCTGCCTGGTTTTCTTGTTTAAATGCTGCAGACACAGCCTTATGTTTGATTAAAACTGTGGGAAAAAAAAACCCAAAAAATAGTTGTTAAAGTTAGCCAAATGATCAAATTTCAGTCGCTCCCTAATGTTTTTACACCAATGAATTATACTCGAAACAATTACATTTTGTGGATCACTTAATGGCCCGCCCCAAGCCTGTCCTGTTTGGTGTGCGATCCGGGATCCTCGTGCAATGCTTCCCACTGGCCACTGGAGGCGCCCCACAAGAGTCCCGGCCCCCGACGGGACCGTCAGAAACCAACCGGAGACTCAGCCCCCACGGGACCGCGTGGGACCGTGGATCCCCTAAGAACTTGGGAGAGAGCGTTCAGGCATAATTCTTTCCTAGGAAACGTACTTCAGGGATACAGAAACTCTGCTTAAGGCTAACATAGGTATTTGTTAAATGCACAAATCCTACCTCTACAGCAGGGTGACTTTTCCGAGGGAGCACACCCATCTGCCTACCCAATACCAAATCCAGAGAGAGACACGATTGCCTCCATTAAGGGGCCCCGGGAAGGAGGACCGCGGCCATCCTGACCTGTAACACCGTGCATTCACGTTGTCTGGTCTCGTTACATTGGAATAGAACTTTATATTGGAATCGTTTCCTATGGTACTCCTTAGAGTCCCCCTGCACAGTATTTTGTTGCTGCGATATATGTTTGTTATAATTCAGTCATTCTTCCTGGGACATAAAGTAGACCTCAAGCCATTTTTTCATGATCTTTTTTTATTTCTTTCTTTCTAGAACACTATTGGAGAATGGCAAACCGTTTTCTGTATCGCTGCCGCTATTAATGTATTTGGTGCAATCTTCTTTACTCTCTTCGGCAAAGGTGAAGTGCAGGCCTGGGCTCTCAGTGACTCCCACAGACACAGACACTGAAGGAGCTCGCTCTCTCGGTATACTCATTAATCATGTAACCTGAAAGTGCCTTCGCTATCTAAATGGGCAAGTGCCCTATGTAATACCAAGACAAAAAGCCCTTGCACTACATTCCTAAGGATAATAATCATGAAATGTCGCTTATTGCCAGCGTAGTAAAATTAACATTTGAATGATCGGTAATGTATATGGAACTCCTCTGTCCTGTGGGTTCACATACCATGCTGACTGCAGGTCAGGCAGCATAGAATAGAAATTCTATTTATTTCTAAGGGCCATGCTAAGCAAGTCGCTGAGAGGCTCCCTCGTGCCACTGCTGATTGAAACTACAGAATCATTCACAAGTCGTCGTGCTAAATAACCTGTTTCTGTCCTGCCTCCCTCAAAAAATCATTTGTCCTGAGCTCTCTTTAGCACATGTCTGAAACGTTAACATCTCTTGCCCTATAATCCGGCCTGGCAGCTGGACTAAGGGAAGCATGCCCAGGCAGCTGCCCTGCATTCCCTCCCTGACTCCAGGGACCCAGTCCCAGCTGTCATTCACCCAAAGCAGCCACCAAGCCCAGGGGCAGTGCCTGTCTACGGATGGTGTTCCTGCTCGTGGGGCTGTTCACCTAAGCGCGCTTCACGGGGATCCACGTCATATAATATACACTTGCACAAGTGTCCTCAGTCTGCTTTCGAGGGAGCTTTGGTCTAACGTGGTTTTTAAAGGCTGCGGGGACTTCGATCGTAGCTTCGATCACCTTCTCCAGTGTTTCTCCAGGACTGTGCTCTGAATGAAGCATATGTGTGATTTACAACTTAATGTTTTTTCAATGCTATCTGGGAACATCTTGACTGAGAAAACTGTTGATTGTAATATGCTGTGAATACCTGTATGTAAATTTATTTTTGAATGTGTAAATAGCTTTTAATTGCTATTGTGATGCTGATTTTATAAATCACCAAATAAAACTTTTTGAATCGAGATTCAAACAGTTCTGTGATGTCCGGCTGGCCTCAGGGACCAGTTGATACCGGTTGGTGTCTCCCATGAGCAAATCCACCTTCTCAGACTTCTGCCACTCAGATATCCCTTCCCCCACCCTGGGCAGAGGAGACCAGGCCCCCTCAGCGATGCAGCCTCAGAAATCCTGCAGGGGTGCTCAAACTACGGCCCACGGGCCACATGTGGCCCACCAAGGACATTTATCCAGCCACTGGGTGTTTTTGCTGCTGCTGCTGTCCTGCTTAGCAGCCAACTCATCCCAGACCCACAGTGAATTTGTTCATAGTTTTGGGGGGTTTTTTAGGTGTAGTCCAGCCTCCAGCCCTCCGACGGTCTGAGGGACAGTGAACTGGCCCCCTGTTTTAAAAGTTTGAGGACCCCTGCTTTATGGCCTCCAGCCGGTGCTTCCTCATTCTGAAAGGGCCCTGCTAAAGCTTATACCTGCATGGCGGGGGGGAGAGAAACTCTGACCCCTTCCCACCTGTTCTACACCTGGCTTCAATCATTTCTCTAATTTGCTTCTTTTTTTTTTGTTTTTTTTTGTTTTTGTTTTGGGCATCACTGCTCTCCGGCGGTGGGAGTAGGAGGCCCAGCCCCACTGCTGGAATTGAACCTCCGTCCCACTGGGCCGCAGTCCCGCGCACAACCACTATGCCACCGGGGCTCAGCCCTAATTTGCTTCTTGAATCTCTGCCTCTTCTTGACTTTTCCTCTTCTCACAAACTCTCAAGCCTTTGCAGACAAAGGCATACCTCTCCTGGGGTCATAAAAACATTTATGTACAGACTATCCCAAGAAACTGGAAACAGTAGGTACCTCCGGAGAGAAACGAGACCAGGGGTGGGGAGAGCTTTCCGTTCCCAAAGGCAGAAGCATAGCCTGTTCATTTAAATGAATGAATGCCAACTATCAGTTGCCCTTGCGCCAACCCCATATGGAGAACTGTTTCTAGTGACTTATCAACAGGTCATTCTTCCAGACTACAACTGCTAGACTCAGGCCTCCGACCTTTCCCTAAGGATCCAGGCACGTCAACGTGCGTACCACTCAGGGCCTGCTTTATTATCAAACAAAAATAAAACAATCTGCTTGCTCAAGACACTGTGTTATAATAAGCTGGTATTTAGCTGCCTGTTGGACACCCCACTGACTGTTGACTTTGAACCTGAGATTGTTTACATTCATCTTTGTGCCCCCACCCTCACCCATGTCAGCTTGGTTCCTCTGAAAATCACCACATGCCCACTCGTTGGGGTTGGAGCCCGAGCTGGCTTTTCACTCAACACTCCCAGTGTGCCTGAGTCCCAAAAGGTGTACCGCCCCCCCCACCCCGGCTTCCCTGCTGTGGATCCAATGAACGCTTCTTTGCCCCGCAAGCTTGTCCTCCCCCTCCTAGACAAAACCTGCTTCCTCCTCATCGCCCACCCTGCCTCCTTCCAGCTAACACTTGCCCTCACCACTAGGGCTTTAATGTACTTGTCAAGCCCTCTTCTTCATAACCCCTGGTCTCTTCCTCCGTCCTTAATCTAGATGCAGCCTCTCCCTTTGATCCACCCCAACTCCAAACTCACTGTTATTTCCTAAGAGTGTTTGGGTTTTGTTTTCCTTGATTCTGAAGTCAAGGACGAGGCCCAGGATGAGAAAGAGATCCTTCCTTCCTTCCTTCCTTCCTTCCTTCCTTCCTTCCTTCCTTCAACAAACACTGACTAGCGTCCATCTAGGCAAAAAGGGTACGAGCCCTTGCAGTTCTGGATACCTCCGCAGAGCTCTGTCTGGCGCCTAATGCCCTTTCTGGGTAATACTCAGTTTCCTGTTTCCCTACTCCATTCATCACAAGCATCTTGAGGCCAAGGTCCAGTTAGTTCATCTCAGCCCGGTCTCCCTCAGATACAATGTGTGCTCCATCCATTTTAGTTGCTTAATATATATTTAGCAAATAAATTTTTGATTAGATGACCTATAAAAACCAAGCCCACTGCCCTCAGGTCGAGTCTGACTCCAAGTGCCCAATAGGATGGGGGAGGGGCGGGGGGAAGGGGGCACGGTTTCGGAGGCTGACTTGTTGCTAGAATAGAATCCCTGTGTCTCTCCTGCAGAGTCGCTGGTGGTTTCAAAGCAGACCTGGTGGTTAGCAGCCGACTCTTAACTTGGCTACTACACCAGGGGGCCTCCTTCAAATGGCCTATACATGCTTAAAGTATTCATGTTGTTCACTGTTTTTAGCGATATATGTTTTCTTGCCATGTACACACACACACACACACACACACACACACACATTAAATGTGCTGACACCTTCCAATGAAGAAATGATGTGCTGCCCTCAAAATAAGTGAGAAGTGGCAGTGATTAGAAATAGTTTGGGATGTATTTGAGAATAGGGCATATAGTTAAAATACTCGCAGTTATTCAACAAATATTTTTGAGCATCCTTTTTGTGCTAGGCATTGTTCTCTGCACTGGGATAGCAGTGGGGTCTGGGATGGGCATGGCAGGTTATTTTCCTCACGGAGCTCACGCTCTGATTTATCACCCTTTTTCCCTCATAGATCCCAGCCTTTAGAGCCTTCCAAACACCTTTGGGACAAGCTTGCCTACAGACCTGTGTGAAAGAAACAGACAAATGCTGGCATCCACGGTCTCCTGTGACCGGTGCTGGGCCTTTCCTGCTTCTGCCTTTGTCTCCTGCTCAAGAAATCAGAAGTCAAGGTGTTTCCTTTTTTTTTTTTTTTTGACATCACTGCCCTCTGGTGGTGGGAGAAGGCGGCCCACCCAGCCTTGCTGCTGGATTTGAACCTCTAACCTTGTGGGCTGCAGTCCCGTGCACAACCACTACGCCACCAGGGCTCAACCCTGAGGCGTTTTCCTTTAAACCAGTGCTTCCCCCCATCCTACTGCCACAGCCCTCATGCGGTGGTGACCCCCCGAACCATAACATTATTTTTGTTGCTACTTCATAACTGTCATTTTGCTACTATTATGAATCGGGTGATCCCTGTGAAAGGGCCGTGCCACCCACAGGTTGAGAACCTCTACTTTAGACCCTATTGCAAAGTAGACCATCTCCTGGCCTCAGTGAGGACAGCATGCTGATGTTCAAAATACATCTCCTCCACATGGAATATTATTGATAAAGTCACTAAATATGAAGACAGGTAGAGCATGGTGAGAAACAGGACACCTGGCAATCTTCAGTAAAAACCCCTTCCTTCCTCCAGAAAGAGACAGCAGGTGTGTGGAGAGTCAATTCAAGAGCCCTGATAGGGCTGTCAGGCAGCGGCTCAGTCTCCCGCTACAGGAAGGTTGGCTCTGCAGACTCAGGATCCAACGATGCAAGTGTCTGTTCCCACCTGGATACGACACAGGCTCCCTGTTTGCAATCAACTCAGGCAGACTGGGAGTGGCGGTTAAGGAATAAATTCTCTCCATAGATATTCTCTCTCTCTCTCCCCCTTCCTCTCCCTCTCCCTCTCTCCCTCTCTCCCTCCTCTCCCCTGTCACACACACATACACACACTAATCACCAAGCTTTTCCAGATGTCTCTTCTAAAGGAACTACAAACAAAACAAGGAGGAAGCCAGATACAAAAGCCAGTGTGGGAAATACTTCCTCAGAGCTCTGCTGTGAAAAGTGAGTGAGTAGGCACAATCCTGGAAAGAACTGGAATGTAACAAACTTCCTGCCACCCTGCCTCCACCCGGAAGGAGCCCCGTAATTTTCCCAGCACCAGTTTACTTTCACTTCATCTGCAGTTGCCAGAGGAGAGGACTTAGGACTTCCACGTCACTGCCGGTCCTGGGGTGCTTAGAAGTCATTATTGCACAACTGAGTTCAAAACATTGAAACCACCCAGGCCCCCTCACGCCATGATAGGCTGGACTTCTGAGAGGAGGGGGTGACAAAGAAAATGTTTATCTTCAAACTTCTATTCAGGGCTGAGTCCCGATGGTGTAGTGGTTGTGCGCGGGGCTGCGGCCCACTGAGTTGGAGGTTCAAGTCCAGCAGCAAGGCTGGGCCTCCTACTCCCACCACCAAAAGGCAGTGATGCCCAAAAAACAAACAAAAACTTCTGTTCAATCCTTTCCTGAAGGAAGCACTCCCGGGGAGACACCACTGAAATCTGTCACATTTCCAAAGGTCTCAGTCCCTCTCGGAGGCTCAAGTGTGCATCTTGGTCTCAATAGGACACCAGTGTTTCTGCAGCTTGCAGCGTCCCACCAGTCTGAAACTGGAGCATCACAGCGATGGAAAGCAGTCTGGAAAGGAACGATCTTCTGCCCGTTTTACAGCTCACGAACTGCTCTGTGTGAAGGGTTGGCACACTCGCCGTGAAATCCAACCTGGCGTATTAACTGGAAAATGTCTTATCGCACACAGTGTGCGTGCGTTAGCTGTACAAAACCTAAGAGCATATTTTCTTTTTTAACGAGAGGAGAGAGATCCTTGAGAGCCTGTCTTTCTGTCAACGGCGGGCAGTTTGTCCTGGGGCACTCAGGCGATTCTTTCTGACCATCCCCAGCCTTGAAAATAGCCCTGACACGCCTCTGTCAAACAGATGACTTAATACAGGAATCCTAAATATGCAGTTAATAAGGTCTATTTAAAACTGGGATCAGGGAAATAATCTCTTACTGATAACTAAAATTTGGGGCCCTGAAAGGATCCCCCAACATTACCTTCAACCAATTAAGCCAACTGGCTCAAACTAACTACTAGACCAAAGAAAAAGCCCTCCATCTGAGTCCCTCCCATAGACTTAAGAAACAAAGATGTAGCATTTTTATTTTGTTAAGTCTTACACCAGGTCTTTTTTTTTATTTCTTTTTTGTTTTGTTTTTTGAGCATCACTACCCTCCTGTGGTAGGAGTAGGAGGCCCAGCCTTTGCTCCTGTGGAGTCGCTGCTGGAATTGAACCTCCATCCCAGTAGGCCCCAGTCCCGCGCACAACCACTACGCCACGGGCCTCAGCCCTTATTTCTTTTTTAAAAAATTTTTGGGAGAGCATGAACGCAGTCACCCACTCCCATAAGTCATGCAGTCAAGTTTCCCGTGTTTGGAGAAATCGCAGGGGTCAGCACACCCAGAGTGCAGTGGATGAGCCTTGCCCTGGGAAGACCACCTTCGTGAGCATAGTCTCTCCCCTGCCAGGTAAGTATTACCAGGCCTTATGTCTGTGGCACAGGAAAGGTTTTTATCTATTACCAAGATGAACTGTGAAGTCAGCCTTGAGGTGCAAAGAAATTCCGCGGAAGCGATCTGCTGTAGCGTTATCTTCGTGCCAGGACTGCTGTTACAGAAAGGCCTCACATGTTGGTCTGTGACCGCCATGTCAGCGGTTGGAAACCACCAGCTGCTCCGCAGGAGAAAAGGAGGTTTCTACTCCTGCCAAGAGTGACAGTCGCCCGGCTAGGTCAGAGGATTCCACAGGTACGGTTGCACCTGGACACACAGGGAACCCCTCAGGACCAGTGGTGAGAGTGGCGAGACTGGAGGGTGGAGGGGAGGGAGAAAGGGAGAACTGATCACAAGGATCGACATATATCCCCCTTCCTGGGCAACAGGGGACAGACATCAGAAAAGGGAAGGGAGACGTCGAACTGTGTTGAAGACATGACAGAATAATAAGTTGTAAATGATCAAGGATTCATGAGGGAGGGGGCAGAAAGGGGGTAAAAGGAGGAGCTGATGTCAAGGGCTTAAGTAGAAAAAATGTTTTGAGCATGATGATGGCAACGAATGTGCTCGACACAATGGATGTATGTACAGATTGTGATAGGAGTTGTACGAACCCCCAATAGAATGATTTTTTTGGGCTGAGCCCCGGTGGCATAAGTAGTTGAGTGCGGGGCTGCAGCCCGCGGGCTTGGCGGTTCAAATCCAGCGGTGGCTCTCAGGAGCGGCACTGGGTAGCGCCCACAACCACCAGAGGCAGTGATGCCCCCCCCACCAAAAAAAAAGAATGATTTTTTTAAAGAGGTTCAGTTTCAGAAACCCCACAGGGACAGTTCTACTCTGTCCTGTAAGGTCGCTGTAACTTAGTCTAAACTGACCAGATCTTAAGCGGGACACCATTGACCGGGGTTGGGGGGATGTTCTTGATTACAAATTTGGTCTATATGGAGCAACAAATATGCATAGAACGCAAAAATCGTATTATAATATATTTATAGGACATTATTAAATTGTTAAAAGCAGGACATCTGGTCACCTTATCTTAGTCCCAAGAATGCTATTAAAGACATGCATTTCGTATTGACTCAACGGCAGGGAGTTCGGGTGGGGAGTTTGGTGTTTATCCTGGAAGCCCCTGTGGCACAGAGATGAAGTACTTGACTGCTAGCCAGGTCAGTGGTTTGAACCCCCTGTCACTCCACCCACTTGAGAAAGGCTGAATCAAAATCAGCACAAAAGTGGGGTTCTCTTTTGGTGGGAAAGTATGTTTTGTCTATAATCCTGTGAATTTTTTTTGGGGGGGGGCGGTTTGAGGGAGCATCACTGCCCTCTGGTGCTGGGAGTAGGAGGACCAGCCTTTGCTCCTGTGGAGCCGCTACTGGACTTGAACCTCCATCCCAGTGGGCCGCAGTCCCGCGCACAACCACTACGCCACCGGGGCTCAGCCCCTGTGAATTTTTTAAATGGCTTCTATAAATTAATCACGAAGCACAGCAGATGGGGCCATGACGGTGCCGTGGTTCGGTGTTGGGCTGTGAACTGCATGGTCGGCAGCTCAAAAGCCCCCGCAGCAACCTGGGAGACAGACTGGGCTCTCTATTCCCATAAACAGGTCCAGTCTGGGAAACCCACCGGGGTTCGCTGCGTCAGCCATAGACTTGAAACACAGCAATACCCAATGTGAAACACTGTGTGTGTGTGTGTGTGTGTGTGTGTGGTGTTCAATTCACTTCTACTACATGGTCTCTGCAGGGTGAAAAGGATGAAGTAATAAATAGACTACTAAAGGGAAGGCTGGCTGCGTGGACTTACCTGGAAGCGCCCTTGAAGAAAGGCCTGGCAATCAGTCCCCCAACACACCTCCTTCACACCCCATGGAGAGCAGTTCTCTGCTGCCCCGGGTGGGGTCGCCATGGCTCGGAATGTGGTTTCACTGGGTTGGGCATTTCTACTAAGTACCCAGTGATTAGGACGCTGACGACCAAGCGTCCCACGTTCTGTTCTGTTCGTGCACCAGAGCTGTGGGCACCCGGCCTTTGTACCATGAGCCTCCTTGTTTTCAAATTATGAGATCGGGCCAAGGATCTGCAGCCCAGAGCCACAGTTCCCATGGGGAAGTGGAAGCTGGGAATACAGGCGGAAACGAAGTCTATAAAGCCGCACTCCTTGTTTGCAATCCCTCGCCTCCGTATTGTCCTCACCGGGGGGGGGGGGGGGGCGCGATGCACCCGGCACCCCGTGTCAATCTCAGCTGACGCTGCAGTCATTGCCTGGCCCCCCTTTGCCTTGCTCCGTGCTCCCCTCAGTAAAGCGGCTGAGCGGGAACCAGAATTCGTGTCTCAGCTGGTGGAGCGGCCAGAAGGGCTGCCAGGTTTGGGGTGCAGTGTATGGGATCTGCGCGTCCGAGGTGTGGCTGGGAGAGGAAAGCAGGAAATGCACTGTACACCTGTAGCGTGGGTGAAGGGGGGACGTGAAGACAGGTACACTCGCACAGTAATGAGAGCGGGAGCCCGAGGGAGGTACACAGCCACACTCGATTAAGGCAGCCTGTGCCCAGGAAGACAGCTCAGACGGGCTGACTGAAAGTGGGAAGAGTGCCGTTACGTTAGTTAAGAAGACTGCAACATGTCACAGAACACGATGTGTATGCACCATATGATTGGTAAATCAATTTGCTCAGGACTCTTTCATCCAAACCACAAGAATATGTGACTATACTAATTTTAATATAGCAAATTAATCATTGATTTCACACCCGGGATTTGAATCCATTTTATAAAATTTTTTAATAGTTCGAATGCCATAGTTTACATAAAATGCTGTTCAAGCATTCAATCATATTAAGAGTTATGCAATCATTACCACAATCAACTTCAGAAATTCCTTCCTGTACTCATCCTTGTTAGCTCCCTATTTCCCCCCAACCCCTATGCCATGACCCTGGGTCCTTATTAAACCAGTTACTGTCTCTAGATTTACCCAACCTGGACTTCATATGCAGGAAACCATACAAAATATAAACTGGAAGCAAACTGACAAAGCAAAACAAAGAAAAACAGGGAATACTGAAAACCCAAACAACTGAAATGGAGCAAAAGGAAGATCAAAGGACAAGAGTTACATTTTAAACTAACCCTATCTGCCATAATCCACCTTCCCGTTCCGTTTGTCCCAGCACGGCTGGACTAGGCTCAGAGACTCAGAGAGAGACTCAGAGGCATTATCCCTGTGGAGACCATGCAATGAATTCGGAGCTTCCTCTGCCATTCAAAGCCCTCTGCAAGCCAGGTGTTCAGAATTTAAGCCCTGATACTGTCCTCTCCACATTTGGGTTTTATTCTTTACAATATTTAGTCCTCACAGGCTGGTCTGCTGCTTCCATGTGGACTTAGTCGACGCTGAATCCATATTTTAACCTACTCACCCACTCCCCAAATGGCCTCGACCCTTTAATACAGTTCCTCATATTGTGGTGACCCCCCTCCCCAACCATGAAATTATTTTCGTTGCTACTTCATAACTCTAATTTTGCTACTGCTGTGAATTGGGCAACCCCTATGGAAAGGGTCATTCAATCCTCAACGGGGTCACAACCCACAGGTTGAGAACCTTGGCCATAAAGGTTCTATGACCCAAAGATTATAAAACAAAAAATTAACGTACAAATGTGCTTCACACAATGGATGTATGGATTATGCTAAGAGTTGTACAAGTCCCCTATAAAATAATTTTTAAAAATAGTAAATGTGGGGGGGAGGGGCGGGGAAAAAAATAGTAAATGTGGGGCTGAGCCCCGGTGGCCTAAGTGGTTGAGTGCGGGACTGCGGCCTGAGGGCTTGGCGATTCAAATCCAGCGGTGGCTCTCAGGAGCTGTGCTGGGTATCTCCCACACCCACCAGAGGGCAGTGATGCCCACAAAACCCGCCAAATATATATATGTGTGTATATATACACACACACACACATATATTAAATGTGTATATATATTATCCAGAAGGCAAAAAAACAAACTATATATATTCTTAAATTATAATTTGGGGGGGGGGCATCACTGCTCTCCGGTGGTGGGAGTAGGAGGCCCAGCCCCACTGCTGGAATTGAACCTCCGTCCCAGTGGGCCGCAGTCCCGCGCACAACCACTACGCCACCAGGGCTCAGCCCTTAAATTATCATTTTAAATGTACCCTGCAGGTGTTTAAATTACAGATAACAGGTACCTTACATTCACATTTTCTGTGTTAATTTTTTACAATGAGAGTGCATTATGTAAGAGTCCTAGTGGCACAGCAGCCCACTCACCATAAGGTCAGCAGTTCAAACACACTAGGCACTCCTCAGGAGAGAGATGAGGCTGCCAGCTCTTGACTCCATGGCAACAGGGTTTGGGTTCATAAAAATGTAGCTAATGAATATCAACTGGGCACATTGGGAAGTTACATATTAACAGGCAGGGGGGAAAGCAAGTATAATGTGATTTAATTTTTTTTCCCAAAAAGATATATAACAAAACATTTTCCTCTTTAACCAGTCTTAAATGTACAATTCAATACTCATTGCATTCACCATCCTGCACAGTCATCACCACTGTCCCCAGGAGTTCTTCACTGCCCCAATCGTAACCTCGTGGCCCTTCAGCAATGACTGCCCGCCCCTGTCCCCTTGCATAGGAATCACAAACCACCACCACCACCACCACTGGTTTTCTGTCTAGAGATGTGTCAATTCTTTGCATTTCAAATAAATGGATTCATTGAGGTTTTTTCTGTTAGCATATTGTTTTCAAGCCCCAACCAAGTTACAGCACTTCTGAGTATTTCATCCCTTTTTATCGTCAAATAATATCGCATTGCAGGATGAGGGGCAAATTCAAACCTATTTTATTGAGACGCCTTATTAAGTCTTACACGAGACAAAAGGCAAGTCGTATGAATGAGGGGAAACCATTAGCTTAGGACCACAATAATGTCCAAGCACGGCCATGTTGCAAATGATAGAGCATAGAAAACAAAGGGTCACAAATTCAGGATTGGCCATTGGCAGCAGATCGAGTGATCATGGTCACAGACAGGATTACAGAAGAGGGAAAGGGACTGAGATTGGGATAATAAATGACCGCTTCTGTCCAGGTATGACACATGACCTTGTGGTCCTGGTGCCCCAACTTCAATGAAGGCCATGCCCAGGCACACTCCTGAGGGCCACTGCCTCCTCCTTGGACACAGACCCACTGTCTGAAAGTTACTCACAGTGAAGCTGTCTAGTGCTCCCAAGACGGCATCTGGTTACTGCAGCAGCCAGCCTCATCTTTCTACCAAGTCGTGGCTAGTGGTTTTGAATCACTTGACCCTGGCAATCCAGCACTCAGGGCTGTATTCTCACTTGCATCCAGTTACTGCGGACTCATGGCATCCCAGAGCAGGGTAAAACTGCCCTGGTGAATCTCGGAGACTATGAACTGTTTAAGAGCGTAGAAAACCCCGCTCTCTAACCCCACTCCAGCATCTGGTAGTTTCAGACCACTGACCCTGCCTTAGCAGCTCAGGAGATAATTACTCTACCACGGGACTCCTCAGTAAGCTACTTTCAAACATTCTGCCTGAAGGCAAAGCTCTTTACCTCACTGACAAAGCTCAGAAGGAACTCGGAGGCTACTTGAAGTCCAGAGTCAAAATGAGTTTAGGTCTCCCACTCTTACCTGTAGCCTCCCACAAGCCGGGTGTTCTGAATTTAAACTCTAATGCAAATGAATACACAACTTTTTTTGGGGGGGGAAGGGGCATCACTGCCCTCTGGTGGGAGTAGGAGGCCCAGCCTTGCTCCTGGAGAGCTGCTGCTGGATTTGAACCCCCAACCCTGTGCCACGATCCTGCACTCAACCACTATGCCACTGGGTCTCAGCCTCCCCCACCCAGTACACAAATTTTGTTGACCCATCACCATGATGGACATATTTGGGTAGTTTCTAATTGTGTGCAAGCATTTTTATGTGAGCACACACACAAGTGCGCGTTGTGTAACCCTAGGGACTTTTCTATGCGTTTAATTTTTTTTAATTTTTTTTTGGGGGGGCATCACCATTCATTGTAAATGTTCTAGTTTTATTTGATTTTTTATTTTTCTTTCTATGCCTGTTTTTCCATAAATTTTTTTATTGAATAATTTTATTGGGGACTCATACAACTTACCACGCGCAATACATACATCGCTTGTATGCCGACTACATTCGCACATTTGTTGCCATCCTCATTCTCGAAATAGCCTCCTCCTACTTAGGCCCCCTCTAGCTTTTTTTTTTCCTCTAGGCTTATTTTTAATTAGGAAAAAAACATTTAAAAAAAAACTCGGGGGGTAAAAAAACCCCTAGGGTCGCACTCAATGCTTCCTGACTTTCGGACTCCCCAAACAGCGCCTGGGCCCAGGACCCCGCCAGCGTTGCCAGCGTTACCCGGGCCGGGAAGTCGCGTCGCTGGCCACACAGTGGCCCTTGCTGATGGGTGGCCGTGCCCGCCCGCAGGCCATGCCCACTGCCCCGCGTGCCCTGCCAAAGGACGCCACGCGCCTGGCGGGGGCCTGGTAGGAGAGCCCCTGGGGCGCGCCCTCATGCCGGCGCAGTCCCGGCTTTCTCCGGGAAGAGGGGGTGTTCTCAAAGGCCCCGTTTAACGCCCGCGTTTGCGGGGCTGCACACCCCCCGGCCACTTGCCGCTGCCCCACCAGCCCCTCGGCGCCGGCGGCTTCTCCCGCGGGGCAGAAGGACAGACTGCGCCCCGCGGGGGTGCGCGGGCCGGGGGCACTTTCCCCACCCGGGAGGGTGGCGGGTCCGCCGCGAGCCCCTCTCGCGAAAGGCGCGTTTAAGGGAATCGCGAACCTTTAAGATCAAAGTCCAGATTTCTTTGTCTGCGGAAAGAAGACGGCGAGGGAAGCACAAAGAAGGGAATTAGAATGACTCCGCGGGCGGGGCGGGGTGGGGGCGGTGGAGGGGGAAGGGGGGCGCGGCCTCCGCAACAATGGAAAGTCACCGCGGCCTCCGACGTCCACACCCGCCCGCCCGGTCCCGGGGGCCCAGCGACCCGTCCTTTACCCCCCTGCCTGGCTATTTACCTGGAATGCAGAACGAACTCTCAAGATTACAATGTGATTGTGATAGTTTTGTATGACCCTTAAGAGGGGGCTGAACCCCGATGGCGCAGCGGGACTGCGGCCCACTGGCTTGGTGGTTCAAATCCAGCAGCAGCGCTCCAGGAGCAAGGCTGGGCCTTCGAATCCCGCCAGAGGATAGTGATGCCCAAAAAACAAAACAAAACAAAAAACCCTTAAGAGTTGGGGGCTCCAGCCCCTCCAGAGGCCAAGGGCACCAGCAAACAGCAGAAGCCTTGAACACGCGCGCGCGCGCGCACACACACATAACCCACATCCTGCCTGGTGACCACAGAGAACGTGGTTCCACCATGGTTCAGTGGCTGCCATTCCTAGTTGTCTGGGCTGTGGTGTTTCTGGAAGGCACCCTGGTGACGCAGGGGTTAAACTTTTGGGTTGCAAGCTGGTAAGGTCAGGGTTAAAATCTGCCTGAGGGGTGGGGGTGGTCCTCTTGGGTAAAGATTGACAGCCTCAGAAACCAAGAAGAGCAATTATCCTCTCTCCTTTAGGCTTAGGCTGGCCTGGAGTAGCCTGTCTGGCAGGGCGTTGAGTCTGGAATATTCATGAGCCTTCCTCCACACTAACCCTCACCAAACGCACACTTACTGCCATCCCCTTCAGAACAGTCCGACTCACCCAGGGTGTCAATCTCAGAGGAACCAGAAAGCCTCAACTGTCTCCCAGGGAGCTGCTGGTGGACTCGAACTGCCAGTAAGTCGGGAGTTAGGCAAAGTAATCCAGGACACCCCCAGGGCTCCTTAAATTAGTAGAGGAACACTAGCTTTGGGCCATCCTGGGGCCTCAAGCTGCCAAAAGATCACAAATAGACTAAAGCCCACACTCGTTTCTATGATACACACAGTTATCCTGACAGAAAGGCTCACTGTGAGGCCCACATTATGGACCTTTGTTTCCAGGCCAGAGGCTGAAGGGGACTGTGAAACTAGGGGGAGAGGGGGAGGGGTAAATGGGGCTTCACGGGATAGAAGCTGGCCCTTTCTGGCAAAAGCAGTGGCTTGGCCCAAGGCCTGGTACTTAGAATATGATGTCTGAGAAATGCAATTGTCTAATACAGATTTTATTGAGCTCGGGGTTTCCTGCCCAACTGCATTTATTCTCAAGGAATGAAATGGCAGCGGCCGAGAATAGAAAATCAATAGAATGTAACTGATATCCTGGAGTGTTGGCGAGGTGCTTGTTTTCTTGAGCTCCAGTGGGAGAGGCCTGGCTGGGCCAGGCCAGCTCAGTCTGCGCAGGAAGTCCCAGAAAAGCTCTCCTCCAGAGCGTGGTGGGGTCCCCATGACCTCTGACCTAGGCAACCGGCTTAGGAGACCCACTGCAGTTTGCCTGGGTTCCAGGGACAGATGGTAGGAGGTGCCCTGCTGGGGAACTGCAGCATCCCCAGCGGGGTTTTGCCTCCCCACCAAACTTGTGTCATCCCTTCCACCCGTGTGTCCTGGTCACCCCACAACCTGCGGAGACCCACTTCCTGCCAAGGCCAAAGTCCAGATTTCATCCGAACAGTGCTCCACTGAGTCTCCCTGCCTGGGTCCCTGGAGGATTCACGAAAACGCTCAGAATACCAATAAATGTAAGCCCCCTTCCCCATAGAGAAGGCATCTGGTGGTGCTGTGGGGTAAGTGTTGGACTGCTAACCAGAAGGTCAGAAGGTCGGGAGTTCGTCTCCCCCCCCCCCCCCCCAAGGTTTTTAAAGTCTTAGAAACCCCAAAGGACAGTTCTACTCTATCCCACGGGGCCCCTGTGAATCAGAATTGTGATGGGTGATTTTTCCTATAAGCAAGATCACCATCTTTACCACCTAACCCAGACTTTTGAGGACCAAAATGAAGCCACGGCCTCAGCCAGACCTGGCTCTTGGGGACTCTGTGTGTTCGAGCCTAGAACTGCTTCTCGTAGGGCTGGGTTGTCTCCGCCCTAAGGACTGTCACTGTCCTCTTGATGGAGGGGGGTCCCCCCCGCCCCTCTTCTCTAGTATGGCTGGATGGGTTCACACTGCCACCGTGGAGTTCACTAGGAGAGTGCAAGATGTTTGTCCACCCAGGGCCCTACTTAGAAAAGAGAGAGAGAGAAACAAACTCACGGCCGCCGCCGAGTTGATACAGACTGGCAGTGACCCCACAGACCGGGGTCGACCTGCCCTGGGAGCTTCTGAGTTGTAAGGGCACTGCTAGGTCGAAGGACATCGAAGAACCAGCACTTTCCCAGGCAAAGCAGGAGCCCAGTCAACTGGGTGACGGTGTGGAGTTTGAGCAAGACATAAAATGAAGAAACGCGGCTGAGCCCCGGTGACGTAGTGGCTGTGCGCGGGACTGCGGCCCACTGGGACGGAGGTTCAATTCCGGTTCCCAGGAGCAAAGGCTGGACCTCCTACCCCCACCACCTGAGAGCAGTGATGCCTTAAAAAAAAAAAAGAAGAAGAAGAAGAAACGCTTCTCTCCACCCCACCCCCATCCTCCCACGGAAAAGGAGGGAGGGAGACTGGCCAAAAGCAGGCAATTTACAGAGAAACAGCACAGGCATTTTGGAAAAGATCCTAATTTGTTGAAGGCTCTTAATATTCTGTAGGCCTCGTTAGTGTGCACTTTTGTTAAATATCAGGAAATTTATTTGTATATGCTTGCAACGATTTATGTTGACATCAGCAAACCTGGGTTAGCAACAGCTGCAGAGCGCCAGGGAGAGTCAGACAGGAGCAGCCTGTCCACAACAGAGCTATTTCTCCCCCCCCCCTCCCCCCCGCTCAGAGTCTCTCTCTGAGCGTTATTTTTATCAACATGTCATTCTTACTTGCATATTACTTACATATTTTCTCCATGTTTTCTCTAGTAGCAGCTCCCCATCTGTCTACCTATGTGTAGTCAGCAACAGCAGAGCAACCACACAGAAATGGTTTTTAAACAAATCTTAGCGGTATAGGCAAAACAGAGGAAGTCCCTCACAAGACGGATGGACAGAGAGGCAGCCACAAGGGGCTCACACCTACAAACAACAGTGGGGATGGCGCAGGTCGGGGCAGTGTTTCGTTCTGTTGCGCATAAGGTGTTGTGCACAGTCCTGACACCAGCAGTAGCATGTGCAGGCACAGTGTTCTTCTAAGCACTTTACAAAGACCGTCAGCATTGAGTCCCCCAGCAATCCACTGAATGGGAACTATTGTGATCCCATTTTACAGAGGTGTGAGATGGAATACAAGGTAAGTTGCCTCAAAACTCACAGCTAAGGGCTGAGCCCCGGTGGCGTAGTGGTTGGGTGCAGGACTGCAGCCCACGGGCTTGGTGGTTCAAATCCAGCAGCAGCTCTCCAGGAGCAAGGGTGGGCCTCCCACTCCCATCAGAGGTCAGTGATGCCAAAAAAAAAAAAAAAACACCTTACAGCTAATAAACTGCGCGGTAATGTTGAAATCCAGGCAGGCCACCACAAGTGTCCGTGCTCATAAGTATTAAAAATCTTGCTACCATGATCAACCACCAGGACCAATCATTGATGAGTTACCACCATCAACCACCAGGACCAATCATTGATAAGCTACCACCATCAACCAACCACCAGGACCAATCATTGATGAGCTACCACCATCAACCAACCACCAGGACCAATCATTGATGAGTTACCACCATCAACCACCAGGACCAATCATTGATAAGCTACCAACATCAACCAACCACCAAGACCAATCATTGATAAGCTACCACCATCAACCAACCACCATTGATGATTCACGGCAGCCGCAGGTGTATCAGAGTAGAACCGTGCTCCACAGAGTTCCTTGTCTTTCTTTCTTCGCTGTTATGTGGTCAGAGTGGCCATTGACATACCAATTCCATTTTTTTTTGGGGGGGGGGCATCACTGCTCTCCGGTGGTGGGAGTAGGAGGCCCAGCCCCACTGCTGGAATTGAACCTCCGTCCCAGTGGGCCGTAGTCCCGCGCACAACCACTACACCACCAGGGCTCAGCCAGACCAATTCCATTTTCCATTCAGCCCTTTATCCACAATTTGTTTCATAGCATTGCTTGCAATTCCCTCGATGGAATAGCCCTCCTTCTGCTTACTTTATGGATTCCATGTTTCCATCGATCCTCTTTTCTACTCTGCTAATATCTTCTGAGCTTTGTTTTTTTGTATTGTTTTATTTCTCTTAAGTGCTGCCTTTTGGGCCTCGTGTGGGTGATTAGTCTGAAGAGTGCATTCCTCATGGATATGACTGTTGGCTTTACAGACCTGTCCTTTGACTGCAAGTTGACTCCAGGGAATGGGTTCAGTTCCAGGTTTGAATGGTGTTTGTAAGTCACAGACTCGGGAATTCCATTCATCTCTGTCACATCAGTAAGTCTTATCTTTTTTAGGATTTTGAATTCTTAATTTCATTCTACCCTTTTCTCCCATTCTACCCAGGCCTTTCTATGGTCCAAGCTAAGCAGTGTGGTAGGTGGGTACCATCTAGTTCTTCTGATCACAAGGGAGTAGAGGTTGTGGTTTATGGGGTCCATTAGTCCTTCGGATTTATTGTTTCCTTGACTCTTTAATTTTCTTCACTCTTCTTTCCTTTGAACAGGGTAAGGCTATATGCTTCTTAGATGCACCCCCCCCCCAAATTGACTTTTTTTTTTTGTGGGCATCACTGCCTCTGGTAGTCATAGGCACTACCCAGCTGCCGCTGGATTTGAACCGCCAAGTCCGTGGGCTGCACTTCCACACTCAACCACTTACGCCACTGGGGCTCAGCCCAAGACTCACATTTTTTTTGTTTTGTTTTGTTTTGTTTTGGGGGGTGGGGGCAGTGATGCCCCCTGGTGGGAGTGGGAGGCCCAGCCTTGCTCCTAAACAGCTGCTGCTGGATTTGAACCGCCAACCCTATTGGCCACAGTCCTGCACACAACCACTACGCCACCGGGGCTCAGCCCCCCATTGACTTTTAAAAGTCCAGTCATCCACTATTCACTACCAGAGGAGGTAGAGCATTATTTAAGGACTGGGTATGACAGGTCAAAGCCAGCGGCAGCTCTCCAGGAGCAAGGCTGGGCTTCCTACTCCCACCAGGGCAGTGAGGCCACAAAAAAGACAAAGAACTGGGTGATGTCGATTGACTTAGCCATTCCCCAAGATCCACAGAATTTCAATGGCTAATTTTCCAGAAGAGCACCAGGCCTTTCTGCCCAGGTGCCTCTGGGTAAACTCGAAGCTCTAGCTTTTAAGTTAGCTGCTGACTGGGTTATCCATTGCACTAGGTGCCTGGTTTAATTAAGCGGATTTGCTAAAGTGTTTAGAAAATTTGCTTACTGCTGCTCAAACCCGCTTAATAAGTGTTCTCATTAACCACCTGGGGATAAGAGAAATTTCTGTCAAGTAAATGGTTTATACAATAGGAAAAGCAGCTCAATCCAGTCCAAGTTTGTGGATGAAAGGTTAACCTGCCTCACATGGCTGTGCAGACTGATGAACCATGAAGCAGGAAGACTCCGGCCTCGTGGGTGCAGCAGCAGATGAATCGAAAGTCAACAAATCAGTCTTGTGGCTGCAGAGTCCAATGAATGCAAGCCACTGCTGGCTCCCGGGATCAACAGGCAACATGCTAGGCTGTCGCCTCTGGTTAAAAGAACCAGAAGTCGATTAACAAGCCGCAGGATCCAGGCACAGCAAGAGGAAAACAAGCTCTCTGCCTGTGGGCACGTAATTCAGAGAGCTGGACTTGCGGACGCCAGGAGGGTGAGCTGCGTGCCTTCAGATGGAGGCTTCTTGCAGTGGTATGTCCTCTGGGTGTTTATGAGCAGACCCCAAACTTTGTAACATGCTCTGGTATGGGACACCAGCCTGCCCACAACTGAATGGGACAGTTGTGGAATCAAGGGGTAAATTTAAGAAATATCAGACAAGATAGGGCTGAGTCCTGGTGGCGTAAGTGGTTGAGTGCGGGACTGCGACCCGCGGGCTTGGCGGTTCAAATCCAGCGGCGGCTCTCAGGAGCAGTACTGCGTAGCGCCCACGACCACCAGAGGCAGTGATGCCAAAAAAAAAAAAAAAAGCCAAACAAACAGGCAAGATAAAACATGCAAGGGCTGACCTCTGGGTCCTGATGTCAGGAGCCAGATCAGAGCAGAGAGAAAGTGTGTGTAATGTAATCTCATGAGTTAGTGTAATCTTGGGCACACAGACCACAGTAAGCACATACATAACAGGAAGGGTGTACAATACATGTAACAGGAAGGGAATGAGCTAGGGGTATACATGCAATAGGAAGGGTTTGTACTAGGGGCACACATGTGACAGGAAGGCACATACCAAACAACATGGGCGGGTTCTAAGGCAAGATGGCAGTCAAACTTTGGTCTTCCCGGAGGTGGCTTGACCTTAGGTGTCTTTGAGGTCTTCTCCAGGGAAAGACTCTATGATCCTTATCAGAAGGGAGTGAGTCCTACTTAGGGTGGGACAGGCAATAGGGTCTGACTGCCTCAGAGGACTGACAACTTTTGGGTAGAGGACCTTCAAGCTAATACAGTAGCAGACATGTGCTTGCAAGTAACGTCTTCAAACGGGCATGATTACGGGGGGGACATCGTGGGGAATAACTTTTACTTAGGAGACTGTGAGTGGGACCTAGCTCTAAGTCAGGAGCGTGAAGGTGAAGTTCCCCCCACAGGAGCCTTGGCCACGCAGGCTCCTTCACGTGGAGAATTTTCCCCTGTGCACTCTCTTCCCCTGGTAAAGAATGACCCTAAGCATTTCCCAACAGCATGACAATTTGTCAATTTCCTTAATAAACCCATATACAGAACATTAATTAAGACAAAATAAAAAGAGAAAACAAACTCTCCAGATAGTCTACCTATGTAGGAAGTTGTCCACACCCCAAGCTTATTCATTAAGGCTATGACCTGAATCAGAGGGTTTCATTCTACCCTAATCTTTTTTTTTTTTTTTTTTTTGGCGTCACTGCCCTGGTGGGAGTAGGAGTCCCAGCCTTGTTCTTGGAGAGCTGCTGCTGGATTTGAACTCCCAACCCACTGGGTCACAGTCCCGCACACAACCACTGCGCCACCAGGGTTCAGCTACGCTTATCTTTTTTTTTTAACCCTAATCTTATAGTTGATTGACTCTCACAGAAAATCTCATTATAAAGTTAATTACCTTGTGTTATGTAACATCATGTGGGCTTATTAGGCTTTCACTGACAAACCACAGAGCATCCTGGCAGAGCCAAATGGATACAGCTATCACAGTTGTAAGCTTACAGCTTGCATAAATCTGGTAATAGGATATAGCCGTAACACAAAGCTTTCCTGATTTTAAACCATGCAGTGTTCTCTTATGTTCTTTGAACAACTTGCCTCTGGGTTTATGTCAGGTTTCCCAGAAGCACCAGTTAGTGTTCTGAAATTCCCATTCTTCTGTTACCCAGAATTTGCTATGATCCACACAGCCAAATGCCCTCATATTGAATAAAACACAGGTAAGCGTCTTTCTGGTATTCTCTTCTTTGCAAGGAGCCATTGGATAACCAGCTATGACATCTTTCATCCCAAGCCCATCTGAATCCAGATGAGTTTCCAGCAATTCTCTGTCAGTGTACAGCTGGAAGTATTTTGAAGTTATCTTCAGTGCAATCTTACTGCCGTGTGATAGTCATGATACTGCTTGATCATTTCTACCCTCTGATCACTTTTTTTTAAGGGAATGGGCACAAATAGGGAACTCTTCCAGTGACTGACCAGGGAGTTGTCTTCCAAATTATTGCTCACTCACAAGTAAGTGCCTGCTGCTGGCCTGCATCCGTTGGTGGGGGGTGTCTCCGTGGGTATGCTCTCAATTCCTGGAGGCTTTCTGTGGTGAAAAACTGACCAGTACAGATTGCTAAGTTAGAAGAAGTCAACTTGTGCTTACCTTGCTTCCTGGCTCATCCAACATTTGCCAGCCATCCTTTCCCAGGGCAGCTGCCCCTGTCCTGTGCTCTCCAGCGAGGCAGCTGTTTGCTCCCTCTGCCAGAGCAGGCATTTTTCACGGCTCTCCATTGCCTCTCTTGGAACGGAGCGACCTGGGGCCCTGCCCAAGGCTGGGCTGTCAAGAGCCCAGGGAGCCAGGGTGGCAGGGCAGCTTTTTCTGGAAGGGTATTGAAGCATGGGATCAGAGTGTCCTAGGCCAGCTGCTGGCGAGAGGGATTTGGAAGGAAGATAGAAAACATTGACTGCTGCAGGGCCACACACCGAAGAGGCACGGCCCCAAGGCACACGGCTGAAGAGAGGCCACCGAAGGAGTAGGCCGGCAACCCGCACGTGTGGACCAGCGCGCACCGATGCACGGGCCTGCGACTGACAGCGCTAGGGTCGCAGGAAGGCAGGGTACTGATGGTGACGGACGCTGAGGGAAATGCGTATTTGTTCAGACAGAAGAGCGTGGCTTGGGGGCGGGGAGGTGCTGGCGCTCGGGGCTGGTGCAGCTGGGCAAGTCACCAGACCTCCATGAGGCTCCATTTCTTTTTTTTTTTTTTTTGGGGGGGGGGGGGGGTGGGCATCGCTGCTCTCCGGCGGTGGGAGTAGGAGGCCCAGCCCCACTGCTGGAATTGAACCTCCGTCCCAGTGGGCCGCAGTCCCGCGCACAACCACTACGCCACCGGGGCTCAGCCCCCGAGGCTCCATTTCTTAAAATGAACCTTCTTATGTGTTTCTCACAGCATTGGGAGGCTTCCCTGTAAAACACCTGCAAACTACCTGCTAAGCTGCCAAGTCCTGTGTCAAGGCTCACTGCTGTTTTCTTTCAAACGAAAAAGATTTTTTTTAAAACTTCGGAGTCCCAGAAGAGCGCATGCACGCTCTGCTTCTCGTCTTTTGCCTTGGAGAACATCTGGAAGCAAGATGGGTCACCAGCAGCTGGACTGGAGCCACCGGAGAAAACCCAGCCGGCCCGGTCTGATCCAGAAAGATGGCCCTGACATGGGCTGTCAGTGTTTCCGTCAGTGCGCCAAGGATCTCGGCTTCATCAAGCTGGACTACGTTCTCTTCAGATGGACTAGCCAAGAGAACTACCCAACAGAAGAAACAATGCCAACTATTTGTACATTAAAAAAAAAAATTCAAGTCGGAAAGAAAAGAAAAGAAAAGCCTCTGATGGGTTTAAGAGTCAGAAACCAGCACCTCCTTATTGATGCTGCTTCTGGAGCGTATATAGCAAGTGCAACATTTCCTTAAATCTACTCTGACAGTATTTATCCCTAGGTGATGACCAGCACTTGCCCGCACGTTGCTGAAGACAGACTTGAGGAAAATCGAGGTCACAGATCCTAAGGGTGATTCAACTTCAAAACTCATGTCAACCAAAAACAAAACAAAGCAAAACAAAAAACATTTATATCTTCCAATTGAAAAGGAGTTTGACTGGGCGAAATGCCAATTCCTGAGACTGCTGCCTGATGATGCCAACTCTCCTTTCCGTCTGACCCTAAACCGAGCACCTCAGACACAGCTCCGGCTCCAGTCAAGACCCCACACCACATGGAACTAAGGCCTTTGGTTACGTGTGCCCACAGGCTGAGGAGCCCATCCAGCCAGAGCCAGGGCCCCAGATTCATTGGCTCTGGGCAAACGAGAGCACTGCCCCGCCCTGCACCATCCACAGGATGGTGACGTTCCATTCCATTGTTGCAGGCCTGTGTTAATTCCTCTTGTTCACTGAGCCTCTGTGCTACCACCGTGCAGGCCTGGAGGCTCCTGGTCACGTGGCCAAAGCAGGTGAGGCAGCTCCCTCCCTCCTCTAGCAGGAGCATTCCTGCCATATTTCTTCCAAGACAGGTCTGCTTGTTCTTTTGGTAATCGTGGTATATTCAATATTCTTCACCAACACCAGAAATCAAATCCCTGACAAGTTCAGTATATTCCCCATTAATCATAATAATGTTACTCATTGGTCCAGGTATGAAATTTTTTTTCTTTTCTTTTCTTTAATTGTTTTATTGGGGGCACTTACGTTTCTTCTAAAAAGCCACACATCAATTGTATCGGGCACATTTGTACATATGTTGCCATGATCATTTTCAAAATATTTTCTTTCTACTTGAGTCCTTGCTCTCAGCTCTTTCCCCTCCCCCACCCTGTACATAGAGTTGTAATCCATTCTGAAGGCTGTAGTCTCTGATTATTATCATTAAGTGCTTCTGGTCCTCTTTGCTTCCAGGAAATAGGGCGATGTCACCTGCATTCACAGACTCAAGGGCCCTTCCTCAAGTTCTGATGTGGCTTTCTTCACTGAGGCCAGCTACTTGGATGATTTACACAGCATAGAGATGCAAATCTGGGTCCAGTGGTGTTTCCCTGGGGCCCTACAACACTCTGAGGGGATCTGTTCAGACCTTTTTCATTGATAGGATGATTTCTTCACATTAGGTTTTAAACTCTTTGAAGGTCAAAGTCAGGCCCCTCATTTCTGAATTCCTACCAAACCTAATATTTGACATCTTGTACAGCTTAATAATTATCTTATAAATGCGAGCCAAGAAAATGAATGTGAGTAAATGATTCTGGCTTCCCACTAAAGCTCTAATGAGCAAGACGCTTCCCTTTCTCCTTTGTACTTACTGTAAATTCTGCTGAAAAACTCAAAGAGCTACAGACAAAACTCCATGAAGTCATAGTCACTGTTGAGTCAATTATTGCAGATCCAAAGACAGTCCACAGACTGAGCAAAGTTGGAAGATGAACACTTCGGCTTTTCACCTACTTGGTACACTTGGGGACCACTATACACCTCTGGTATGTGCTTGGAAATCAAATGTTACATTTTCGAGGGACAAATCACAGAAAATAGACTTATGTTTACCATCAAAGCATTTTTTTTCTTTAATAAAGTTTGAGCAAGTGAGAAAAAAATTCCAAAAAACCTGAGGGCCATAGATAGACTTGTGCTTGGGTTAAGGCTGATCTGCAGGTACTGATCATGTAACACAAGGTTACTGAAAAAAAAGAAAAGCACCAGGTTAAAATTTCTTTTTTTTTTTTTGGGGGGGGGGGGGGCGGGCATCACTGCTCTCCGGTGGTGGGAGTAGGAGGCCCAGCCCCACTGCTGGAATTGAACCTCCCTCCCAGTGAGCCGCAGTCCTGCACACTACTACTACGCCACTGGGGCTCAGCCCCAAGTTAAAATTTCAATGTCCTTTTTTTTTTTTTTATAAAGATCATTGTATTTGGGGGCTCTTCAGCTCTTATAACAATCCATACATCAATCGTATCAAGCATATTTGTATATATGTTGCCGTCACTATTTTCTAAACATTACATTCTGTTTGAGCCTTTGGTATCAGCTCCCCTTTTTACCCTTCCTGCCCCATTGACTCATCTTTTATATGTTCATTACTGGGAGTATAAATTTGAAAAATGAAGAAACTTATTAACGGATAATCCAACAAATCGGTTTTATGGCATGACTTTTTCGTTCAGAGGATAAAGACTTTCAGAGTTAGAGGGGATTTATATTATTTGGTCCAACAGAAACAAATCCTTTTTTATGAGATTCCTACTTTTTAGTGTAGCTGTAATGTTCATAGTAGTTATAATATTCAATGAGTTTAACTAGAATTAGATTGGATAGTCTATCTATCACCATCCTATAAAGTATTGTCAGTGTTGTCTTTCTTTTTCTTTTGATTAATAGATATTTAATTGAATAATCCTAGCTTTATTAAAAAGCAGATTTTAACTCTGAAGATTAAAATTAACATACCTAAGAAAACTTCTTACAGATATTTTCCCTACCGTGTTAGTCCAGGTAGACTAGAGAAACAAATTCATAAATACGAATATGGATATAAGGGAAAGGTTTACATACAAGAGGAATGGAACATTGAGAAAGTATCCCAACCCAGTGAAGTCCAAGATCATAAGTCTGATATTAGCCCACATGTCCGATCCCAGTCTATAAAGTCTCCTTCTGACTCATGAGGCACATGCAATGACACCATGACAATCACAGGCCAGTGGGTGCAGAGTCCTGTGTATCCAGTGGTGGTGGAAGCATCCTGCGGCTGACAGGGGTCATGGCTCCTCGTTTCTAGGGCTCAGGGTCCATCAGCAGGATCCACTGGTGGTAGAAGCATCTCAGTGCTGGCAGGGGTCTCTCTGTGACTTCTCTGATCCCAGAGGTCTGATTCCATCAGGTCAAGCCCATGTGGCTTCTCCAGGTTCCAGGACTCAGGATCTATCAGCACGCTGCCATCTTGTCTTATCAGTAGACCGACTCCAAGAGACTGAGTCAAGTCTCTCTCCTCCACTTCAGAAATACCAGAAGACTTCCCAGAATTCTCGGGAGAAAGTCATGTCCACACAGATGCCTCATTGGCTATCTCCAGATTGACAGACTAGCCTCCACCCCTACACTCCCAGAGCTGAAATTGTCACAGATTGGTGACTGCCACAGCTACTTTGGGTACTTTCCTACTTTGTAGTGAACGGATCCATGGCATTATCCAGCACACACAGTGCTGTGCCTGGTTCTGTTTGCAGCCGCCATACTCAAGGTCCTTCCCCACTTCTCCAGCCCCCTTGCAGACACGCCCTGACGCTTACCGGGTTAAACATGCCCCCCTCCTTCCGAGATCCTTTTCTTTGCTCACAGGACCAGCGGTGGCACAGTATGTGACTTATCCGGCTGCTAAGTGCAGGGTTGGGAGTTCAAACCCCTAAGTGGCTCCGTGGGGGAAAGCTGAGACTTCCTGCTCCTATGGAGAGTCATAGCCTGTGAGTGCACAGGAACCATTTCACTCAGTGCTGGGGATGCGCTGAGTCAGCATCCGTCCTGCTCACATCGTTTACCACTCTCCGGGAGCTCCTCAAAGCACTCGTTTCCTTACTCAGCTCCCTATTGCAATACTTACACATTTTGCTGAAGCTAACTGCTTCCGTGTGTCTCGTCTAGTACCCTGAAGGACCCTGGAAGACTGAAATAATGGCCTGACTCATTTCTGCCTTTCTAATGTAAGGGCAGTTACGGCTTGGAATCCACTTAATAGCAGTGGAAGTACTAAATGTGGCGATTGGCCCGGAGCCATATGCAGTGAAACGGCGAATGAGACTGGGCACCTGCCCGAGTGGACGGACCAGGTGTCATGGCTGAGTTGGCAGCGAAACATACCACGTACTTGAAACATTGCACACACACCACACCACGCCACACCGAAGAGGAAGACCCCCACTTCACAATCCTGGCACCCAAAACACTGTTCTCCCGGGCATCCAGTCAAGTCTGACTCATGGGGACCCTATCGGACAGGGTAGAACTGTCCTCACCAAGCCCTAAACATTTTCCAAGAGCATACAAACGGAAGCATTCCATGTGTACTTTGGACCTTGTTTTCTGACGCAACCTGAATTTACCCCGGGGACTGCGCTCGGGGAGACCTGACTGCCCGAGGAGCCACGAACACCCCGGGGACCGAGCAGAATGACACTGGGAAGGGCCCTCTCCTGGGGATCCCTGTAGGCACTGCAGCTAGATTGTATTATCATGGTTCTCTTGAGGGAGTGGAAAATCAAATTACAAAAAACAATCATGGCTCATCTTTTGTGAAACATCTTTTGTGAAATATTGCTGTTTATTACAGCTCTGCAGCACTTTAAAAGTTTTTTTTTTTCAGTTTTTGACTTTTATTTTGATATATTTATCATTTTATTGAGGGTTCATACAACTCTTATCACAATACATACATACACCTATTGTGTCAACATTTGTACATTTGTTGCCAACATCATTCTTTTTTTTTTTTTAATTTTATTGGGGGCTCTTACAGCTACTACAACATTCAGTACGTCATTTGTATCAAGCACATTTGCACACATATTTCCACATACATTTCCCAATATTTTCCACTTGAGCCCTTGATATAAGCTTCTTTAAAAAAAAAAAACCCTCCCCTTTCCCTTCCCCCCCTTTTTAAAAAAGTTAATCATTTTATTGGGGGCCCCTACAACTCCCATCACAATCCCTAACAACATCAGTGTATTCAGGCCACTTTTACACACCCATTGCCATCATCACTCTCAAAACATTCTCCCTCCCTCCAGACCCCCATTATCTGCTCTCTATATTACCCTTCCTCCCCCCTTCCCCTTGATCCCTTAGTAATTTACAAATTATTTTTTTTCATCCTGTACACTGTACAATGTGTCCCAACACTCACTTCCCTGTTGTCCATGCCCCAGAGAGGAGGCTACGTGTAGATCCCTGAAGTTGGCTCTCCCTCTCCATTCCTCCATCCCTCCACCCTCCTGTTTAAAAGTATTTTTCATAGTTTCATTTGACCACAAATTTAATGTTATGGAATAGGATTTATTTTTCTAAACCAAGAACTGATATTATTATTTTACAGGTTTAAAAAAAAAAAAAAAAAAAAAGCTTGGCTCAGATCAGGTCCTCAGGGTTGATGATAGTATGAGTATTTGACGGAATGGTTGTTCCTACCCTTCTGGAAAGCTAGTCTCCAGTGGAACTCTCCACACGTCTGACACAATACACTCCTCGTGTGGATTCATCTTCCGCAATTACCATCTAATCATGTCTTCTGTCATCAGCGTTCAATGTGTCAGATCTCTTCTTGAAACTCAGGGTCAAGGACCTATGTTCTGAAGGTCATCATTTGATCTCATGGATGTTTTCATTTGACTCAGCGGCAACGTCTACCTGTATATGGTCTGTTCCATCACCAGTCCCTGGGCTTGCTTGGCTGCCTTTATTGAACTTCCTCATTTCTCTTCCCACAGATGGGGTCACTTTGATGCCTATGTCTTTCATCTGGAGAGATACAAGTGCACAGTCTTCATTTATGTTGTTCAGAAAAGGTATTTGCAACGAACAAATCCTTGGTCTTGCACAATTCTCTCATGTGATCAATCCCAAGTCTCATTTCTATCACCAAGACCAAATTCTAATTACCGTCCCTTTATCTTTGTTTCCAATTTTTGCATTCCAATCACCAATAAATATCAATGCGTCTGGATTGCATGTTTGATCAATTTCAGACTAAAGAATTTGGTAGACTTCCTTAATTTCTACATTATAGTTTTAGTATTCATTGTGTAAATTTCGATAATATTCTTTCATTGTCAATGTGTAGTTAATAGGATTTTGAGATACCAATGACTTTTTTTCATGGCAAATATCCCTTTTGAACCACCTAAGTGGAAACTAGATACATGTACCTCTCCAGATGGAATGATAGACATTCCATGTAATTGTTGATGACTTATGACTTTCCTAGGTTCACACTCTGTGCATGCCACAGTTCAACTATGCCTGGGTGTTTGCAGCTGCAGTTCCTCATACTGAGCCATGTCCCACGAGCTCATGAAGGTCCAGAAAGCTTGGCTCCATCCAACTCCTTACAATCAGCTCTAGTTTGAGAAGGCAGTCCTTCCTCAATCATATTTTCCATTTGAGAGGCTCAAGTTCTAGCACTGTATCTGACAAGGTCTTGCGCTCTTCTTAAGGTTTTCTGTGGCTAAGCCTTCAGAACTGAATACCCTATCCCTTCTTCTTTGATCTGGAAGCTCTATTAAAACTTGTTTACCTGGGTTGAGCCCTGGTGGCATAGTGGTTGTGCGTGAGACTGTGGCCCACTGGGATGGAGGTTCAATTCCAGCTCCACGGAGCAAAGGGTGGGCCTCCTACTCTCAGCACCTGAGGGCAATGATGCCAGAAAAAAAAAAAAACTTGTTCACCTTGGATAACTCTGTTGACATTTAAGACACTGGTGTCATTGCTTTGAGCCCCTCCACAACAAACAAGCCACTATAGTATGACTGACCGACAGGTGAGGTGATGTATGTTAGAACTGTATGGTGGTACCAGTAGACATCCAAGGAAAACACAGGATGGGGTCTCAAGTCACACCTTCCATTGAGGTAGCTTAAAAAGATGCCTCCACAGAAACAAAGGTGTGTCTTGGTTCACACCCTGTACTAAGATGGGCTCTTAACCCCACCGTGTTCCTCTCTGGTATAGAAAATGTCCTCCCAAATGAGTCCATGGCCTCAGACATGTAAAATCCAGAATTAAGATATAACACAAATGGAACTATGGCTAGAAAGGTCATATTAATGCACTATAACTCAGAGCTCTTTTCCTATACTTAAGATTATGCTATGAAGAGTAGAGCACTGGCTGATTTTATGATCTGCCTATTGATTGCCTTATTCAGAATTTTAAGGCAAAACACACTTAAAAAGAAGATGTAGATGAATACATTAACCAGAAATGTATGTGGATTTCTATTTTCTGTACTTAATATGCAGGAATCTCCCAGGAGTAGGAAGATCTGGAGCAGATGTCATAAACGTCCCCTACAAAGAGTCCAGGTAGTAGAAGTTTAGCCTTTACAACCCATACACGGAGTCCTGGTGCTAAATGGCCTAAGCACTCAGCTGTCATCTGTAAGGAAGTTTGACCTCCCCAGGAACTCTTTGGAAGGAAGATGAGGCAATCTGCTTCTGTAAACACAGCCTCAGAAACCTCATGCCCTGTAAGGTCCCTGTGAGTCAGAATCAACTCCAGGCCAGTGGTTAATTTTGTTTGTTTGGTTTTTTTGGAGAGCAACTAAGTATGTTGGGCAATTCCAATTAAAATATTCCAGTCAACTTTCTCAAACCGAACTCACTTGCCTTCGATCAAGTCCCTATCCACCTCGATATTGTTGGTAGGTGCCACCAACAGAACAAAAGGCTTGCTCACCCTGCCCCATCCTCACAAGTGTTCTGTTTGAGCTGACGGTTGCAGCGGCTGCCTCGTTCATCTCATTGACAGTCGGCGTGGTAAAAGCTACGGACATGTACAGAGACTTGGAGGTAGAAAGCAAAAAAAGGAAGAACACGTTCAGAAAAGCTCAGGCTGAGAGCCCAGAAGAAAAATTCCCGCCTTGAGCTGAAACATGAAGGATGCCATGGGCAAAATATTGAATGATGTAGGAAGCATCAGAAGACTATGACGAGATCACATAGTCACTCAACCAAAGGGAATTGGCTGCTTTTTTAAACTATTTCAAGAGGAAACATATGATCAAGAGTCAATGGTAGTAAAGACAGAAGTCCAAGCTGCTCTGATGGCATTAGAGCAGGCTCCAGGAACTGATGGCTTCAGGAACTGATGAAATACCAAGTGAAGACTGCGGCCCACTGGGCTGGAGGTTCAAATCCAGCAGCAAGGCTGGGCCTTCTACTCCCACCACCAGAGGACAGTGATGCCAAAATAAAACAAAACAAAACAAAAAGCAAACAAAAGAAATACCAAGTGAAATCTTTTAACAAGCTAGTAAAGTCCTGGAAGCACCTATGTTAGTCTGGGTCAACTAGAGAAACAAACTGAGACACTCATATGTGCAAAAGAAAAAGTTTCATATAAAAGAGTAATTGTATATTCAGAAAACATCCCAACCCAGTTCAGATCAAGTCCGATATTGGCCCTATATCCAAGACCAATCTATAAATTCCTCTTCAGGCTCACACAACATGTGCAATGACACCGAATACAGGATGATCACAGGCCAGTGGTGGAAAGTCTGTGGATCCAGTGACAGTGGAAACATCTCAGAGCTTGCAGGGGTCTCCACGTGGCTCCTCCAAGCAAGGGTTCTAGTGTAGCTCCATGTGTCTTGTCAGCAGGAAGACCAAGCTGAGAGTCTATCTGTATCTAGTCTGCAGTAAGCTATTTAGATCCATCGCTCCTCCAAATGAGCTCATCAAGCTGTGACATGATTGACAGGTTAGACTCCACCCCTCTACAAGTTGACATCAGATTAAGTAACTACCACAGCGCCATGTGTGGGGAAATTTGGATGACAGTTACCTGACCATCGGAGTGAAAGAGATTCTTATTTGTGTTCATTCCAAAGAAAAGTGATGCAGCAGAATTCAGAAATGATCAAATAATAATCATTAAGATCACATGCAAACAAAAATTTGCAGAATAGTGGGCCAGGAGGGATGTAAAAAAAAAAAAAAAAGTGGGGCTGAGCCCTGGTGGCATAGTGGTTGTGCGCAGGACTGCGGCCCACTGGGACGGAGGTTCAATTCCAGCAGTTGGGCTGGGCCTCCTACTCTCACCACCGGAGAGCAGTGATGCCAAAAAAAAAAAAAAAAAAAAGTAGGCTGGGAGGGGTGTAAAAAATTTGCAGAATATAAGCAAAAAATAATGACTGCAAGAAGATAAAAAGCTGATGTCAAGGGCTTGGGTAGAAAAGCAAACGGTTTGAGAATGATGAGGGCAGCAGGCATGTGAAGGCGCTTGGCACAATATATGTATGTATGGATTGTGATAAACGATGTTGAGCCCCCAATAAAATGACTTATAATAATAATAATAATAATAATTAGAAAAATAACCCCCAAATTTTAAAAAATAACTTCATGGATAGAAAGTTGCTAGACCTTAAAAAAAAAAAAAAGTTGCTAGAAATTTCAGCCAGATTTAGAAGAGAACATGGGATGAGAGACATGACATGTTATGACTGATGTCAGATGGATCTTGGTTGAAAGCAGAAAAAACTAGAAATGTGTTTACTGGTGTTTTATTGACTATGCAAAGGCGTGACTGTGTGAACCATAAGAAATTATAAAAAGCCTTAAGACGAATGGAAATTCCCACACACTTCATTGTGCTCGTGGAGAACATGTACATAGACACAGGGGCAGTGTCATTCAAACAGAACAAGTGCATATGGCATGTCTTAAAATCAGGAAGGGTGTGTATCGGGGCTGCATTCTTTTCCCACACTATTCAATCTGAATGAGAAGCAAATAATTTGAGACGCCGGATTATCTGAAGATGGACATCAGGATTGGAACAAGGCTCATGAGTAGCCTGCCACTTGCCAACGACACACTTTTGCTTCCCAAGAGGGAGGAAGACTTGAGCTACTTACTGATGAAGATCCAAGACTATAGCCTTTAGTATGGATTACAACTCAGTATAAAGAAAAGAAAAAGTCTCACGATGGAAGCAATGGACCACATCATGATAAACAGTGCAAGGATTGCAGTTGTCAGAGATTTCATGTTACTTGGATCCACAAGCAATGGTCATGGAACAGCAGTCAGGAAATCAAACGATGCAGTGCATTGGATAAATCTGCTGCCCAAGATGTCTTTACAGTGTTAAAGAGCAAATAAGTCACTCTCAGGACTACGGTGTGCCTGACGCAAGCCTTGGTATCTTCAATCACTTCATGGGCAAAGAGCCCTGCTGGCATAATAGCTTATAACTTGGGCAGCTGAGAGCTAAGCAGTTCCAAATCACCTGCCACTCTCAGGAGGAACACGAGGTTTTCCTCTCCTGTAATGAGTTACAATCTCAGAAACCCCCAGGGGCAGTTCTAATCTGTCTTCTGAGTCAGAATGGACAGGATGTCAGGGAGTTTGAGTTTGAGAGCACATGCAGGTGAAAGTTGGAAACTGCATTTGAATGACGGTGTTGATAAGGAATATGGAGTGGACCACAGACTGCCTAAGAAGCAACAAGTCTATCTTGAAAGAAGTATAGCCAAAATGCTCCTTAGAAGCTAGAATGATATGAGTCCATCTCATGTTGGACATGTTATCCGAAGAGACCGGTCTCTGGACAGGCACACCATGCTTGATAAAATAGAAGAGATAAAATAAAAGGTAAAATAAAAGAGATGGGTTGACACAGTTGCTGCAGCAATGAGCTCAAATATAGCAATTGTGAGACAAGACTGGGCAGTATTTCATTTTACATAGGGTCGCTATGGTAGCACCACCACCACCCACTAAGGGATTGACAGGAAGAGAGCAGGTTTGACCGGTTAGACTTCTTAAGCTACCCTATGAAATTTCCTGCTTGGTTCTCTTGCTTCATCATTTCTTTCTTTCTTTTTTTTTTTTTTTTTTTTTTTGTGGCTCACTGCCTTGGTGGGAGTAGGAAGTCCAGCCTTGCTCCTGGAGAGCTTCATCATTTCTTTCACTGACTTTAGCTTCTTTACTTTCAAGAATAAGTTTCAGAGTCGCTTTATTTATTTATTTATTTTGTTGGTTTTAGGGCATGCATCACTGCCCTGGTGTCAGAGTCACTTTAGACTGAAGAATTTATTAGATCTCAAGTGCTTCTTCACTAGTTTTAGTGGTTGGTGCATAAATTTGAATAATAGTTGTTTCACTTGGTCTTCCGTATAGGCATAAAGATATGAACCTACTGTTGACATGATAGATTCTGAAATATTTCTCACCGCAAATGTGACACTACTCCTCTTCAATTTATTCCAAGCTGATAAATCATATGGATATGCAATTCTTTTATTATTATTATTATTATTTTGGATATGCAATTCTAAATGGGCAACACCAGTCCAGGTCAGCTCACTAATGCCTAGGGTTTCCATCTCCATGGATCCCATTTCATTTTTGATGACTTCCAATTTTCCTAAATTCGCACTCCATGCATCCCAAACTCTGATTATTAATGGATGTTTACATTTCAAGATTCTCCTCATTTGAAGTTGTGCCTCATCAGCAAGTGAAGGTCTCAATAAGCTGGTCGTCCCCCGCCCCCATGCAGGGGAACTCTACACCCCCCGCAGGCAGCTCTTCCCCCGCCATGTTTGAGAGACTGACGGCCTCATGTTCTGGCAGTATATCTGATTCTTTTTCTCTCCTCTTACTGAGGTTTTCAGCAGCTCATCCTGTAGAAGCAGACAGTCCGTTACTTCTTCATAGACTACTCTTAGTCTGAAAGCATCTTCTTGAGGCGTGTTCATCATGGGCCATCCTGCTGGTATTTGAAATAGCGGTGGCATAGCTTCCAGCATCAGCAACAGGCAAATCACTACAGTAGGAAAAACTGTCAGACACTTCTGCTTTGTGGGGCAGAGAGAGCTTTCCACCCCTCTACCTACAACCTGATAGTCTCATTGTTACCAGAAAACACTGCCCAGCTCAAAATTTATCCTGAATTTGCAAACTACTGATGCGTTTTCTCAATAGTCACTTAGATATCTACCATCCATCCTGAGGGATGGGAGAGGTACGCTATGTCTCTGCAATCAAACTTGTGCCAGAATCTACCTCCACTGAGCACAGGGTACTTTTATGCCTAGACTTTGAGCTCCCTCCTTTCTTTTCTTTTTTTTCTTTTTTTGGGGCATCACTGCTCTCCGGTGGTGGGAGTAGGAGGCCCAGCCCCACTGCTGGAATTGAACCTCCGTCCCAGTGGGCCATAGTCCCACGCACAACCACTACGCCACCGGAGCTCAGCCGAGCTCCCTCCTTTCCTAACACACAGGTGCATCGTGCACCACCATCACCCCACGACGTGCACCACGTGATGGAATCCACAGCTCATTGGAAACAAAGGTGGCTGTGAACCCTGGGTTTGTCTTAGATGTTCTTGGGTTCGACATCCCTCTATAGCAACTCTGTTCTGGGAGCCGTCGGTGCAGGACACAGGCATGCGCCATTGAGATGAAGCAGCCCTACTTCTCCAGACTCATGTCAAGCACCACTGGCCCCATCATGTTGACATGTACCCTAAAACTCCAGGCCCTTACTGTAGCCAGCATATGCAATGTTTATCCTTGTAGGTCAAAATAATCAAGCAGGAGGCTTAATAAATTCTGTATTTTGTTTTCATTGTTGTGTTTTGCTTTTTCTTTTGAAAAAGCCTTAAACTGCCTAACCTGAAAATAAAAATTTTTGTCAGAAAAATGAAGGGTGACAGACCTTAATTAAAATGAGTACCAGGGGGCTGAGCCTGGCATAAGTGGTTGAGTGTGGGACTGTGGCCCACGGACTTGGCGGTTCAAATCCAGCGGCGGCTCTCAGGAGCAGCGTTGGGTAGCTCCCACGACCACCAGAGGTAGTGATGCCAAAACAAAAAAATGAGTACCAGTTACCTTTGAGTTATTTCAACTAATAGCGATCCCACATGTGTGAGAGTCAAACTGTGAGATGGCTCATTTTCAATGGATGTTGATTCACCAGTAAACAGCCAGGCATTTCTTCAGAGGCTCTTCTGAGTGGATTTGAACTTCTAACGTTTGGGCTAACAGCTGAGCATGCTAACCATTTGCACCACATGGATGGGGTCTCTGTTTACAACGTGGTAAACTAGCCCCAAGTCTCCTTGAAGCCTCGCCTAATAGAGTTAGGCAAACAGAAATTGAGGGCAAGTGGGGCTGAAATCTACTCTTAGTAACTTTATTTAAAACATGACCTTCAGAGCATTAAAGTGCATCTGCCATTGGCTCCAGAGGGAAAAGAGAAACAAATTGAAATATACGCCCACATCAAGTTCACTTCCTCTAGAAAACAAGGGTCAAGCCAGTCATTCCAGGACCACCGTTCAGTCCCTGCCCCTCCTCCAGGGGGTGGGAACGCCTCCCCTTTGGAAAGCTGTTGATAAAGGTAATGTGCCTTCACCTCTCTCTGTGCTGGCAGACTTTCCACTTCCGCCCTACTTGCCCCTTGCCCTGCTTACCCAACTATGTATCGCTCAACTCTTGAGATCCCTGGTAGGTTTCTGAAATTGTAACTGTTGAAGGGACTAGAAAGGCCAGACTTTCACCCAGAGATGCTGGTGGTTTTTCAAACTGGCAACCATGTGAGTCACCACCCAATGTCTGAACCTGCACCACAGGCTGCTGTCTCTCTGAAATTAAACTTAATACACCCGATGGGCATTTTTCAAGATGAAAATATCGAAAATTCTAGTCTCATTTTGTTTTTCTAAAGAGCTGAGGGATTTCTGCCTTTAGTACAACCTTAAAATATTTAAGGGAGGTTTGCACACTTCTAAGAAAGACACCCCGATTTTAAATAGCTAAAATAATCTGCAAGCCTAAAAATGAGTTCCTAGCTGGTGTGGTAAATGGCCCAATTGGAGGGCGGGCCGGGCAGACGGGCCACCGGGAGTTTCAGTTCCTGGGTGTGCTCCTCCATTGCCAGGGGCAGCCGGGTCCCAGGGGTGGCAGCGCTCGTGTGTGGGGGGGGGGGGCGGGCTTCCTCCAGGGGTGGGTTTACAAAAGCAGCATCAGTAACTGCTTGTCATGTGCCTGCCTCAACCGCAGCTACATTCCACAAAACCTCAGATGGCCTTATTAATGTCTTTTCCTTTGGGGCTTTGGGGACAATTAAAGCCTGGCTTCAAGTATAGACTAAAAATTTAACAGTCTCAAGGCAGAGAAATCAGGGGCATGACCCAGGATCTGTAGTGTGAATACCAAGAGCTGGGCCTTTGCTGGAGAACTTGCCCGGCGGGGTTCTCCTCACTCATGCTCAGAGGACCAGGCTGAGTCCCAGTGCAGAGATCATAAAAGAGTTCAAGGTTTTGATAGCACTGGGTTAGGCATTCAGTTGCTAACCACAAGGTCTGTGGTTCAAATCCACCAGGGACCCTTTGGGAGAAGAATGAGGCTGTCAGCTTCCACACAGATTTATAATCTCAGAAACCATTATGAAGCAACTCTTCTCTGTGCTGCAGTAGTCCCACTCCACTTGATGGCAAGGGTTTTGTCTTTGTTGTTGTTGTTGTTTGGGGGGGTGGCATTTGAGTCTATAAAGCAATAGCTGATGTCATTGGTTTTTTTTAACCTTTTGTTTTGAAATAATTCCTAAAATTTGACAAAAGTTGCAAAAATAATGCAGAGCTGAGACTTCACCCAGTTTCCTCTATTTTTTTAAAATTGTAGTCAAATATGCACAAAATAAAAGTTGCCATTTATAACCATTTTTAAGTGTACAATCTGATGACATTAGTCACATCTACAATGTTATGCAACCATGACGACTGCTTGTTTCCAAAGCCCTTTAATCACTGCAAACACTAAGCAGAAATTCCCCATTCCCTCCCATCAGCCCATGGTAACCACCCGTCTATTTTCTGTATCTATGCATTTGTATTATTCTAGCTATTTTCTATAGTCCTAAGGAGAAATCACCACAAGGTTGTATTAGTGGGAACAAAACAAAGTTTTGTTCGACATATTATTCATCGAAGAGAAAAGAGGGGCGAGAAATGGTCCTCTTTCTCTGGTTCAGTCCTAAACCTGGTCATGCTCTCCATGCCTGCGTCTTCCGCAGGGAAGGACAGAGAAGGGAGCAGGCAATGTTAAGCGAAAACAGAGACTTGGGTTTGATGACCTTGGAGTTTGGAATCTGCCTAGGGGTCTCTCATGCCTGCCCTTTGAAGATTAGATTGTTTTAGGCTGTTGGGATTAGTTTTCCAGATATCCTGCAGCAGCTCCTTAAGCTTCCAGCTCCTGGGCCTCTTTTCCTCACTCTGTCTGTGGACTCTGTCTCCTACCTCGCAACAGAGTCCGTTCAGATTCACAGTGACTCTAAGCACTACAGAAGGAAATATCATATCACCCCCAGGCACCATCTTCTCTTTCCATTGTCACATTTAAGTCCATTATTGCAGCCACTGTGGATAGGGGGTGAGAATTGGGGTGGGGGAGATTGAGTAACCTTGGCACAGCCCCATTACCTAGAGACAAATGATACTGTTAACATTTTAGTGCTTTTTGTATTCATATTGGAGGGGGTGGGGATGGACTGAGGACAAAGTAGAAGGGAAATGTCTGAGCTGGTCCAGCGCATTACTCGGTGCTGGAAGTCATGCGCTATCTAGACAGGACCGTTGACTAGGTCGCTCTCTGTGCAACTACCTGGAACAATGGACATTGGAAGTGGAGAAGGTTATTCTTCGTATATTTAAAATGGCATCTGGAATTCCTAACTTTTTTTGTTGTTGTTGTGGCATCACTGCCCTGGTGGGAGTAGGAAGGAATTCCTAACTCTTGTAACTGGTATTGCTTGTTTTCCTAACTAGAAACATCCTTGCTTCTCTAAACAAAGCAACCTGGATTTCAAGTTTTGTCCAGAAAGCTCTATCAGCTGGAAATGGTGGCTTCTCAGAGCCCTTGGGGCCGGGGGCCGTAGCCACAGGAAGGCTTATTTTTAAAACCTGTACGTGGAGATCAGTCGCACTGGCTATGGAAGGAGTACACTCCCTCTTTTAGTAGCTCCGTGTGTGTAAGAATGACATGGGGAGACACCTGGGAAGCAAAGCAAAACGCGAGCGACTCCCATGTGTCCCAGAGTGGACCACACTAATTCCAGGGCTGAGATCTTGATGGACGCTGTTGCTAAGCTTCTGGGTGGGGTCAAACTAGCAAACTCATTTCATACACTAAGTCACACTGAGATGTAAATGAGGCCCCCAAATTGCCTTCTTAACAGATATCCTGGTCATTGGACCATGGACCACATGTTGAGAAAGTCTCCATGAAGTATAACGTACCAGTGGCTGAAGCACAGCAAAGAAGGTCTTGTAGATGGATGGGGAGAGGTTTCCCATCTCTTACCTGACCCTGTGAGGGGGTGCCAAAAGGCTTTGGAACCTGACAGACCTGGAGACGACCAACCTTTCTCCGCAGGTTTGGAGGGAGGTAGTTCACCTCTTTGGACCTTAGTTTCTTCACTGGCAAACTAGGAGAAAAACAGACAGGCATTTTATGAGACTAAATTGTTAGTAAGTATTTGTAAAGCATTTGGGATAATGTAATAAATGTTAATTTCCCCTTTACCATTTGCCAATAAAGTTGGAGGAAAATAACAACCAAAAAAACAGAACCTCGGGCAGAGCCCGGGTGGTGTAGTGGTTGTGCGCGGGACTGTGGCCCACTGGGATGGAGGTTCAATTCCAGCTCCACGGAGCAAAGGCTGGGCCTCCTACTCCCACCACCTAAAGACAGTGATGCCCCCCCCCCCAAAAAAAAAACAGAACCTCATTGCCATGAAGTTGATTCCGACTAAAGTGACTCTTTTGGATAAGGTAAACTCCTCTGTGGGTCTGTGAGACCATAACTCTACAGAAGCAGGAAGCCTTAACCTCCTCTCATCTTTGTAAGTAGTACTGGAAAATTGCTGTAAATACGTCTTCAACTCAGCCACTAAACTTATTTTTTTACTTTAATCTTTAGTTCAGATATCAAAAGAGAAGTCAGATGGTGTGAATCAGTATCCCCTTTTCAGGAAACCCTGCTACCTCCCAAATGCACACTCCGGGGCTCTGGGACCCAGCCTTTAATTGCCCAAATCTTCCCTCTTGCTGGTCACTAGCATTCCCTCTCCAGACCTTTCTGCAAAGAAGGTGCCCAGGGTCCTCCCGGTTTGTAAGGCATCTGAGAGGCAGGCGGTCCACACGTCTGTGTCCTTTCACTTGCCCAGGCCCTGGAGAGAAGGAAGAGACAATTTTATGGACCCACTGTTCTACCCCTGGCAATTTCTCACGTCCAGGAGAAGCTGAGCCACCAACTAGACCTGCTGTTATGGACAAAAATTGGTTCAAGGACAGGGAGGGGCAGGAAAGAATCAGAATTCAAGAAGTTTAAGGAGATCATGGGACCCCAGTCCCCCCCACTTCCAGGAGCACATGTTGTTTTGGTCAGGAGACAACCACCACCACCCCTACCCCCCACCCCCCACAGTGTGGGACCCCAGCTGCTCCTTCTCTACACACAACGGTGATAGGTTGTGTTGTAGAGTAAAACGCTGCTGCCTGCTCGTGGGTCACCTTCCCAACCATTCTTAGGTTTGAGCCCTTTGTCGCAGACAAGCCATCTTGTGCAGGCCTTTTCTCTGTTGCTCTGCCCCTCTTCTATACCAAGCTTGACGTCCTCAAGGGACTGCTCTTTCCTGACAGACATGTCCACAGTACATGAGACAAAGTCTTGCCATTCTTGTCTCTAGGGATCATTCTGGTTGTACTTTCAAAGCAGATTTCCCCCTCTCTTTTAGCAGTCCGTGGCACGGTCAATAGTCCCCTCTGCACCATAATTCAAACTCATTGATTCTTCTTGGACCTTCCTATTCAGTGTCTACCTTTCCCGAGCATAGGAGATGGACAATGCCATGCCCTAGGTCAGGACAATGCCATGGCTCCGTAGGTCTCAAAGTAACACCCTTGCTTTTCAACCCTTTAAGGAGTTTGTGCAGCAGATCTGCCTAATGTCATGTGCTGTTTGATCCTGTGACTGCCACTTCCCTGAGTGTGCATTGTCGATCCAAGCAGGGCGAGTTGTTGACAGCTTCAATCTTGTCTCCATTTATCATGATGTGACCTCCCAGGGTAGTTGTGAGGATTTTAGATTTCTCGAAATTGAGTTATAATCCATATTGGCAGTCTTTGTTCTTCATCAGCAGGTGCTTCAAATCCTCTTCACCTTCAGCAAGTGCAATTATGTCATTTACATATCATAGGTTGTTAATAAGCCTTCCTGTAATCCTGATGCAGCATTCTTCTTCATTCAATTAGCTAATAAAGTAGGATAAGCCCCCAATCATGGGAATGAATATTTGGCTTTTATATCGTATGAGAACTTAAATTCTGAGCAGTGAGTTTGCTGAAGACACAGGTTTACAGTGGGAACCTTAAATCCATTTTGGGAGGCCACATAAATTCTCCCTCCCTTTAGTTCTTTCTATCCTGGACATGCAATGTGAAAAGCTTTGCCCTCAGGCCGTTTGCTTGCTGCCACTTTCCTGGTCAGCCCAGGCGAGACCTTCTGACCTCAAGGCCTGGTCTGGGCCAGCCCATGAAGGACATGGAGGCACTGATGTGCTACAGTTGCATAGTTATGATCATGCCCCAACCAAGACGGTCAAGGACCTGAGGACCAATCCAGTGAATTTTTCTAATTTGCAGTAATGTATGTATTCCAGTGAAAGTTCCTTTTCCAACCCCTGGGGACCAATAATAAGAGCAGAGATACCGGGAGGGCAAGGGAAAAGTGAGGGGAAAAGGGGGAGCCCATCAAAATGATCTACATATAACCCTCTCCCAGGGCGGGACCAACAGAAAAGTGGTTGAAGGGAGACAGCAGTTAGTCTAAGACAGCGGTTCTCAACGTGTGGGTTGTGATGTCTTTGGGGGTCAAAAGACCCTTTCAAGTGGTCTCCTGATTCATACCAGTAGCAAAATTACAACTACAAAATTACAATTAGCAAAATTATGAAGAGCAACGAAAATAATTTTATGGTTGGGGGTCATCACAATATGAAGAACTGTATGAAAGTTGGGGCATTAGGAAGGTTGAGAACCACTGGTCTAAGACATAAAAATAATAATAATTGATAAATTATTAAGGGTTCATGAGGGAGGGAGGAAATGAGCTGACACCAAGGGCTCAAGTAGAAAGAAAATGTTTTGAGAATGATGAGGTCAACAAATGTATAAATGTTCTTGACACAGTGGATGGATGTATGGATTGTGATAAGAGCTGTAAGATTCGGGCTGAGCCCCAGTTGTGTAGTGGTTGTGTGTGGGACTGTGGCCTACAGGGCTGATGGTTCAAGTCCAGCAGCAGCTCTCCAGGAGCAAGGCTGGGCCTCCTACTCCCACCAGGGCAGTGATGCCACCAAAAAAAAAAAAGAGAGAGAGAGATGTAAGATTCTCCAATAAAATAATGTAAATAGAAAAAAATTTTTTAAATAAATAGTTTCTTTTCCACTTGTATAGTCCCTCCTGGGGCTATGATGAACTGATCTGCTGAACTTGGTTTGCAACAATTTCTTCTGTTTACATGCCTTATTTAGGTAACTATGTGGCTGCAAATACTTTCCACACCATTATGACCTCATGCTGATGAGCTCTTTCACCCAGGTGACTTATTTTTATGTTATCTTTGTCCTGTTTAAGATTTCAAAAAAGTCTCTATAAATTATATTTGAATTTGAAGCCTCTTCCTCTCCTAGGACAAAATCTAAGAGGTTAGAATGTTTCTGCTCTCTGCTAAATTTTGCTCCTTTTTTGTTTGTTTGTTTTTGTTTTTGGGCACCACTGCTCTCCGGTGGTGGGAGTAGGAGGCCCAGCCCCTCTGCTGGAATTAAACCTCTGTCCCAGTGGGCCAGAGTCCCGCGCACAACCACTACGCCACCGGGGCTCAGCCCCCCCTTTTTTTTTTTTTTTTCAATCTTCATGTCTGATGGGTAATGTGGCCGGTAATGTGCCCGCGTCGTAACAAGGACTATGAGAGGCATTTATCACACAAACACGTGAAGACCCAATCATCATGCTTATGAACCAGAAAAGGATCCATGCCTTTCTTGTATTCATATAATACCTCATTTGCTGGAAAATATAAATACTGGACTTTAACAGTCTGTATGTTTTAGGAACTTGGAACTTGGAGTGTATAAAGTATGAATCTCAGAAAACTGGAAGTCATAAAAATGAAATGGAATGCATAGTGAGCTGAAATGAAATGACATTGGATATTTTGAATCAGAAAATTATATGGTTTACTATGTAAGGAATGAGAGATTGAAGAGGAATGATGGCCTTGGTGATGGAAACAAAGTTGGCGATCTCATGATAGGATTTTGCAAGACCAACTACTTCTTCACGGTAAATACTAGATGAAAAATACAGAAATCAAATTGCCGACATTTGTGGGAAGAGACAGTGGAGAAGCTCAATAACAGCAGTGGGTATGAGACCAGGACCCAGCTGCAGAACAGGCAGTCAATTGCTCAGGTGTAAGTTCAAGTTCACAAGCCCTGAAATATGACCTTGCGCCTACCTGCGTTTCAAGAGCATCTCATGATTTGCTGCCCTGAACACTAGTGACAGAAGCCCTGGTGAACTGTGAGGGGACATCAAGATGTTGATTCTGAAGGCTCCCCAAGGAGACTAAGACAAGTTGCGTCTATTGAAGCACTTGTCTGCAGCCATTCACTGATCTCAGAAACAAGTTTCAGCCTGTTTGTTCTGGAATAGCCTCATGATTCTATGAACCAGAACTAGCAGTACTTTTTTACTCACTAGTGTATGTATGCATGTCTCCCTCAAAAGATGCTAGCATTGTCATTTTATTTTAAAATAGAAATTAAACATAGACTATATACTCTAAATTTTACATGAAATACCTCGCCTTTTCAGCACGTAGGCCCATAGGAACATGGTCTTGTGGATAGACCTGTCTAGAATGAGTTTAAAACAGTAGGGTCCTTTTGCCTTAGCACATTATTCTTGCTATGTGGATTTTAGCAACAGCCACGTTTCATACTAACCAATTATAGGGAAGTTAGTAAGTTATTTTTCAGATGTTAACATTTCCTTAATGGAGGAAAAAGATTGCACCAGATAGTCTAAATGGATTTGTTTCTAAATGGATATTCTAAATGGATATTCTTACAGATTTGTTTGTTTGTTTTTAGCTTTGGAGCCACCCAGTCACTCATGAACTGCCACGTAAAACCAGTTTTTTCATTACTCAAAATCTCAGTTTTCTAGGTTTCCAATAATTAAAGCGATCGATTCCAACTCGTTTTATGGTCCTGAACACTGTAAATACATAAAATGTAGCCCAGCACCATGCAATAACTGAGAATTCTCAACTTCAAACAATTTCTTGTACATCCCTATTCTTTTCCACTGGATTATAAAATCCTCAGAGGGAGCTGCGCTTCCCTTGGACTCTCCCTAGAATCTAGCAGAGCAATGAACAGGGAGTAAACTCCTGCTGGCTGCATTCTTGTTCTTCAAGTTAAAAACTGGTTTGAATTGCAATGAAAAATACTCATTAGCTGAACTGAGTCACCTATCTCTCATCTTTGTAACCTCAACCACACAGATTAAATAATGTTTCGGCTTAAAAGGGAAAAATATGAGTCCTAGCTACCTTGGGTGGTTTTTATAAAAATAACTATTCCTAGACTACAATACTTTAACACTGGAAAAAGGGGAAAAGGAAGATTTAGAAAGTGATTACACATACACAAGCTCTGAGTGGATTTGGAGAGTGTAGAGAATGAGATCATACTAAGGTGTGACCAGAAGTGTAAGTTATTTCAAGAGCTATTAGGAGAAGAAAGAAAAAATAATAATTTTAGCAAGGCTTTCAATTAAAGTCCAGCTTTTGCAATTTCATCGTCAAGAGTAAGTTGAGTAAGATCTTGTTCTTTGATCAGTACTTTCACTGTTCAAACATGGGTGGGACAACATTCTCAATGAAGTATTAGGCCATCTTTTACAAATTGTTGCAAATTGTGACATTCAGTGGGTCTAAATCAGCTATGTAATATTCTGCATGCTGCAAATGATTAACATGCTGGACTGCTAACTGGAAGGCTAGAGGTTCCAGTCCGCTCAGAAACGCCTCTGCGGTTACGTCTGGGGAGCAACTTTGGGAAAACAAGTCATTGGCATTCCTGTGGCACCCAGTTCCCTCTGATGACGTGAGATGACTGGGCGCGGGGGTCCACCTCGGCGGGCTGGCAGCAGCAAATACTCTTAGGACTTCAGTGCAAGCAAACATGTAAAGTGAAAAAGCAGAGGCAAGCTGCGTCTACAGGCCAAATGTGGCTGCCCCTTGCATTTACCGGCAGTCAAAGGGCTGGCAATGATCTTTTTTTTTACAAACCCTCCTGTCGAGGGCTGACTTTCAATAGATCGCAGCGAGGGGGCTGCTCGGCCACGAAGGAAACCCGGACCCAGAAGCAGGTCGTCTACCAATGGTTTAGCAGCAGGCTCCCCACCATCGTGCGGTGCTGTGACGGCCGCGCCCCGTTTCCCGGCCCAGGGGCACTCCGCACCCGACCGGCCCGACACGGTGGGGACGCGCGGTCCAAGTCCGATCGGACGGGCGGGGGCGGCGGGGCGCGGCTATCCGAGGCCAACCGAGGCTCCGCGGCGCTGCCCGCTGCCGTCTCGTTCCTCCTGGGCGGGATTCTGACTTGGAGGCGCTCTGACATAACCCCACCGATGGGCGCTTCGCCCCAGTAGCTCCCCAGCCAAGCACATACACCAAGGTCTGAACCTGCGGTTCCTCTCGTACTGAGCGGGAAACAATGATCTCTCCAGGAGGAGTGAGGAAGGGAGACCCAAAGCCCATCTGTCGGCAACTGGACATCCCCTTCCAGAAGGGTCGCAGGGGGATGTGCCAGTCAGGGTGCAGTGTATGAAGGATGAAACATACAGCTTTTCTCTAGTTCTTTAATGCTTCCTCCCCCTCACTATCACGATCCCAATTCTACCACACAAATCTGGCTAGACCAGAGTATGTACACTGATACAGAAAGAACTGGAAACAGGGAATCCAGACAGATAAACCACTCAGAACTAATAATGAGAGTGGTGATACCAGGAAGGGAAGGGGAAAGTGGGGGAGGAAGGGAGAAAGGATCACAAGGATCTACATGTAACCCACTCCTTGGGGGACGGACAACAGAAAAGTGGGTGAAGGAAGATGTCACACACAATATAAGATATGACTAAATAATAATAATTTATAAATTATCAAGGGTTCCTGGGGTTGGGCAGGGAGGGAGGGGAAAATGAAGAGCTGATACCAGGGGCTCAAGTAGATTGAAAATGCTTTGAGAATGAGGATGGCAACAAATGTACAAATGTGCTTGACACAATGGATGGATGTATGGATTGTGATAAGAGGTGTATGAGCCCCACCAATAAAATGACTTTACTTTTGTGTGTGTGTGTGTGTGTGTGTGTGTGTTTTCTGGCCATCACTGCCCTCTGGTGGTCGTGGGCGCTACCCAGTGCTGCTCCTGAGAGCCGCCGCTGGATTTGAACCGCCAAGCCCGAGGGCTGCAGTTCCGCACTCAACCACTTACGCCACCGGGGTTCAGCCCTAAAATGATTTTAAAAAGAAAAAAAAAACGATCTTTACATTTTCAAATGGTTGAAGACAAATCAAAAGCATATAACTAATGTCATGACATATGAAAATTATGAAGAACTATAATTTTTTAAAAACCATTTTACTGGGGGTGCATACAACTCATCACAATCCATATATATCCATCCATTGTGTCAAACACATTTGTATTTTTATTGCCTTCATCATTCTCAAAACATTTGTTTTCGGGCTGAGCCCCGGTAGCAGAGTGGTTGCGTGCAGGACTGCAGCCGACTGGCTTGGCAGTTCAAATCCAGCAGCAGCAAGGCTGGGCCTCCCACTCCCACCAGAGGTCAGTGATGCCTTAAAATAAAAAAATAAAAAAAGTAAAAATAAATAAATAAATAAATAAAACATTTGTTTTCTACTTGAGCCCCTGGTACCAGCTCCTTAGAACTATAATTTGAAAATCCTTAGATAAATTTGCCTACATACAAGGATCTTCAAAAAGTTTGTGGGAAAATTCCCATTATCTTTTTTCACTTTACATTGTGAATTTTGGTGAGAATTTACATTTCTCATGTTTTGTATTTAACACACACACACACACACACACACACACACACACACACACACACACACACCCTTTGACCCCAATGGCTTGTCCTGTCCCTTCCTGCTTTCCACTTCCTTCTCCCTTTAGTGGAATAGGAGCCCTGGAGCTTGCCTTTGGCTGCCATCTGAAACTGTCAGCGGCCTAGCGGGTCTCCTCCCACAGAGTGCCCCAGTCTCATCTCGGAAACTCACAGGAGCAGTTCTACCCCCTTCTGTCACCTGCCTACCACAGGAGGTGGCATCGACTCTGGCAGTGAGTGAGTTTCATGGAATGCTATCATCCCTTTCACTCAACTTAATTATTGTCCACCCTCTGATGGTTTCTTTTGTTATAAAACTGTCTTTTTTGGGGGAGGCTGAGCCTCGGTGGCGTAGTGGTTGTGCGCGGGACTGCAGCCCACTGGGATGGAGGTTTGTTTGATTCCAGCTCCACGGAGCAAAGGCTGGGCCTCCTACTCCCACCACCTGAGGGCAGTGATGCCCCCCCCCAAAAAAAAAAAACACTGTCTTTTTTTCTTTATAATAATGATCTCATACAGTATTTATCCTTTTGGAATTAGCTAATATCATTCAGCATAATGTTTTCCAGGACCATCTATACCAGGCGGGGCTTCATGTTTCCGTCAGTTTTCTAGTAATGCATAGTATTCTATTGTGGGTACGTACCCAAGTTCCTTTATCCATTCTTCCACTGATGGGCATGTTGGGTGTTTCTATCTTCTTCTTCTTCTTCTTCTTCTTCTTCTTCTTCTTCCTCCTCTTCTTCTTCTTAACATGGGTGTGCATATATTTGCTCATGTTGATTCTTACTTCCTTAAGGTCTCTACCAGCAGAGGGATGGCTGGGTCCTATGGGATTTCTAGTTCATGTTTTCAGGCAACCTTACTGCTTTCCACAGGAGTTGCACTTTTTTTTCGTCAATCCCAACAGTAGTCTATGAGGCTGATAATCTTTCTACACCCTCTCCAGCATGTTACTTTGTTGTTGTTGTTGTTGTTTTAAAATCGTGACTTGGGGGGGGGGGCAATCACTGCCCTCTGGTGGGAGCAGGAGGTCCAGCCTTGCTCCTAGAGAGCTGCTGCTGGATTTGAACCGCCAACCCAGTGGGCCGCAGTCCTGCACACAACCACTACGCCACCGGGGCTCAGCCCTACTTCGTTCTTTTGAAAGTTGCTCTCCATGCTGAGGGTATCCCACCATTGTTCTCATCCGCATCTCTCTGACGGCTAGTGATCTCCAATGGAGCATTTCTTCACGTATGTTGGCAGACTGCCTGAATGGCTTCTTTGGTGATTTTTCAGGCCGTGTGCTTTGCCCATTTAAAGACTGGATTATTCATCCTTTTCTTTTGAGATGTTGCAATTTCTTATGGATGAGTTAGTCACTTGTCCAATGTATCATTCCCAGTCCACCCCCAGTTTGTGGGTCCTCTTTTCACTCTTTTGATGAAGCCTCTTGATGTCCATGTGCGTCTTTTTAGAAAGTCCCAGGCCTCTATCTTGTCTGTGTGCAGGGGTCTGTTATGCGTGTCCCTTGTGTTAGGATCCACAAGTCTCCCTGTTTTCTCATTGATAACCTTTATAGTTCTAGAATTATGTTTAAGCCTTTAATCCAGCTTGAGTTCTTTTTGTAAATGGGTGTGGTGTGGTTTCTGCTTTATTTAATCTTCTGCACAAGGAAGTCCAATTTTGTCAGCACCATTTGTTGAAGAGACTAGATCTTGCCCACTTCACGTATTTCAGCTCTTTGTCAAGGATGGGTTGTCTAGAAATGGATCATTTGTTTCTGGGTTCTCTATTTTATCCCATTAGTCTATGTATTTATCATTGCACAAGTACTAGGCTGTTTTGACTTCTGTGGTTGTGCGGTAGGTTTTATGTCCATTATCTTTAATTCCATTTTCCATGAACTTTTTGAAGCCCCTTGCGGTGGTCACTAATATGATGTCAATTTCAGGACTGGGAATGTAAGGATGGAGGCTAGCCTGTCAATCTGGATAAAGCCAATGAAACCTCTGTGTAGGCATGGCTTTCTCCTGAGAATTCCAGGAAAGCTGTCCATATTTCCCTGTTGGAGGTGAGAGACTTACAACTCAGTCCCTTGGAGATGCTCTACTGACAAGGCACATGGCTGATTCTCTGTGAGACATCCTGGAGGAGACGCCACATGGGCTTACCCTGATGGAACTAGACTGCTGAAGCTGGAAAAGCCATGCAGAGACTCTTGCCAGTGCTGAGATGAGTGAGAAGCCAAAGAGGCACCCCTGCCACCACTGGATACACAAAACTCTGCACCCACAGGCCTGTTATTGTCCTGGCATCACTGCATGTGCTTCATGAATCTGAAGAGGACTTTATAGATTGGTATCAGACATATGGGCTAATATTGGACTTATGACCTTGGACTGAACTGGGGTGTTTTGTCAATGATCAGTTGTTCTTGTAGATAAACATCTTTCTTACACACGTATGTTTATGAATTTGTTTCTCTAGTCTACCTGGACTAATACACGCTTCATATTTGTCTACAGCTGCTATAGCAATATAGTGTAGAATTGGTGTGGCAGCTAAATAACTCCTGTCAACTTGTGAAGGGGTGGGCTCTGACCTGTCAATCACGTCATAGCCAACGAATGAGGCCTCTGTGTGAGTATGGGCCTTCTCCTGAGGATTCTGGGAACTCTGACCTTCCTCCTTGATGGTGGGACACACTCTGTCTCTGCTTCAGCATTCCTGTTGACAAGCCACATGGAGCTACCCTGATGGAACCAGCGCCCTGGAGTTGGATTAGCCACATGGAGTCTCACACCAGTGCTGTGCTGAGGTGCTTACACCACCACTGGCCGGTGATCTTCCTGCATTCAATATCATTGCATGTGTTGCATGAGTCTGAAGAGGAATTCATAGATTGGTATCTGGTATTGGGCAGATGGGCTAATATCGGACATATGGACTTGATCTGGACTGGAATGTTTTCTCAATATAAAATTATTCTGATATAAAATTTTTTCCTATACATATGTGAGCCTCTCTGAATTTGTTTCTCTAGTCAACCCAGATGAACACGGTTGGATAGTTGCTTCAGAGACCACATGATCTACAAATCTAAAATATTTACTATTTGACCTTTATAAATCTACCAACCCTTGGTATAGATAGTGAAAGCGGTTTAAACAGAAGCCAGTGGGTTGAAGATTGGATTCTCTCCTCCTATAAAGACTTACAGTGTCAGAAACCCACCAGGGCAGTTCTGCCTTGTTCTACAAGGTCCCTATGAGTCAGAATTAATTTGAGAACAATGAGGGTTTTTTGAGTTGCTGCTAGCATTTAATTAACTTACCCCTAATGTGATGGCTGGAACAGCTTCTCTTTGGTGAGACACTTGACGTCTATTGGTATTGACTTTTCACACCATCCTTCAGATTAGACGGTCCTCACCACGCCTCTCAGGCCTGAGAGCGTCTAGACCCAAATGCATATTGGTGCCATGACTCATGGGCATGTCCCAGGAGTCATAAACAACAGAGGGACCAGGGCCTCCCTCCAGAGCCAATAAAGAGAAAAGGCCTTCCTCGCAAGGAAGTGCTCTGGATTCGAACTTCTGGCTTCCTAAACCGAATACATGCATTAAAGTCGTCCCCATGCGGTTTTTCTGTTATTGCAGCATTAGATAACGAGGGCATAGGGTTTAGATACAGCTTAGGAACTAAGGCAGCCACAAAAGGACAGATACGATATGATCTCATGTGAAAGAAATATGCAAAAACCAAACTTCAGGGCTGAGCCCCGGTGGCATAGTGGTTGAGTGTGGGACTGTGGCCCACTGGCTTGGCGGTTCAAATCCAGCAGCAACTCTCCAGGAGCAAAGGTGGGTCTCCCACTCTCACCAGAGGGCAGTGATGCCCTCCCACCCCACCCCCCCAAAAAAAGAGTGAGGATTCCTTATGAAGGCCTCAGACCACCTTGTTGAAAAGAGAGGTGGAGGTCGAGAAAAGAGATGTGCTGGGCTGAGCCCCGTTGGCATAATGGTTGTGCAGGGACTGCAGCCCACTGGGATGGAGGTTCAATTCCAGCTCCACGGAACAAAGACTGGGCCTCCTACTCCCACCACCTGAGGGCAGTGATGCCAAAAAACAAACAAACAAACAAACAAACAAAGAGATGTGCCAAAAGTAGGATGCACATGGATGATCAAGAATACGTAGGAAGCACTTTTACCAATTTATGCTTGTTTCCCCCCAATTAATTAGTCTCAGCTTTTTCTTCCTGAGAACAGAGCTGACTGATAAGAACAGAAAATTTCAAAATCCATCTGGTGTAGCAGGTTTATTTTTACTCTGTAAAAATCTGTGCATTGCTCTGTACTTCTGCATTTTGCTCCCAAGGTCTGCACATGCCCCAAACGAAATGACCTATCCAAATTCTTTCTTCCAGATCAAGAGGAACCAAGAGTAGACTCTGAGAAGAACCCTGGATCCTTGAATGGACTGAAAAATGCTTTTGTACGTGAGCTTCCTGAATTGTAAGGATTCCTAGATGGTCTTCCTCCACCTCGAACCTTCCAAAGTCTAGCAGTGATTAAGGACTGACCTGCTACCTTGGGTCTCCGCTGAAGTTCCCAGCTCCAGAAGCTGTCTGCAATGGTCCATGAAAACCTGTGTCTGTCCTCCAGGAATTCTTCGAGACACTTCTCAGTCCACTCAAGAACTGACTGTGCTACATTCGAAGTTACATGCTGGGCTGCTGACCAGGAGATCAAGAGTTCAAAATCACTGGGAGAGAGATGAGACTTTCGACTCCTATAGGGTTTCAGTCTCAGAACCCACAGAGCAGTTCTACTCTGTGCTGTAGAATGGCTGTAAGTCAGCATGTACTCGATGATGGCCGTGAGATATTTATAATCACTGCCAAAAACTACCAGTAGCCAAATTGGCACAAGGACAATTTTGCTGTTGTTCATGCCAAGCCTGAGCTCTAAAACAATTACAACATAGAAAGAACATTATATTTCTCTAGTTAATGTGATGAAGGTTTGATTACTATAGGAAGGGACTTCAAGAAGTTAATGGAAAAACAGACTGAAAAGATCAATGATTACAGGAGCAAAGGAATAGGGAAGGAGAGAGGGTGGAGCACATCCTGACCCACCAAGTCCCGAGGATTCCTGCTCAGAGCAGCCGGTGCACACAGAGGACCACAGGGCTGGCCCCGCCATAAGACACGACATCGCTCCTCACTGACCCATAGCCGTCCAAGGGACAGCACCGGAGGCACAGTGCGGGAATTGTGCCCCTGCTGACCCCCCCACATCAGGGCAAAACACTAAGGGTGTGCAACAGAGCAACGAGGGGAACAAGGCAATGAAGTCCCTGAGGAACATCAAAAATACTCCATCTTTGTCCTATAGGGTCATCTGTGAATCAGAGCCAACTTTATGACATTGGGACTGATTTGGCTAATGTCAATGTGGACATTATAGAAGAAAATCTCTGTGGTGCTTCACGTTTTCATTTTGGGCTTCACAATCTACTTTTTTAATGAGGAAAAAACCATTACTTTACATGAAAATTGATAGTAGCCACTGTCGATCTAACTCCTAATTTAAGACAAGTCCACCCACAACAGGCTCAGATTGTTGTGATCCATAGATTTTTATCCACATATCGTACAATTCAATGATTCATTCATATCAAGAAGAGTTGAACAATTATCACCACATTCAATTCTAGAACATTTTCTAGTTCCTTGTATTCGTTTTTATCTGTGCAAGTTTTTTTTAGTTGTGGCAAAAATCTACACGATGGATCATTGTCCAGGTCAACAGCTTCTACATACATAATTCAGTGCCACTGACTCTACCCTTCCTGCTGCACACATCACTGATGGTCCTCTCCCTAGGGTCTGCATGGGCTGACTTTTAGACGCTGATTGCTCACCAGGTCTTTCTTCCTAGTCTGTCTTATCTGGAAGTGCTGCTGAAATCAGTTCAGCAACATGCAGGCCTGCACTGACAGGCTAGACAGGTTGGTCGGGACCTGGACTTGGGTTCCATGGATGATGATGAGCATTTTTGCCACTAAATTACCAGAAATTTAGTAAGTGGACATTAAGGTGTTTCATAACCCCGAATCCTGCTCATTGTAATCTCATTAGTGAGATGACTACAGTATCATGCCATACCTTTTTATCTGTTAAAGGAGTTTCTGTAGCACAGTGGGCTACTCATTGGATTGTTAATCTTAAGGTCAGCAGTTTGAACCCAGCAGGTTGCTCCCCAGGAGAAAAATAATACTTTTACTCCCATAAAGATTATACTCTAGGCTGAGCCCTGGTGGCGCAGTGGTTGTGTGTGGGTTGACAGTTCAAATCCAGCAGCAGTAATCCAGGAGCAAGGCTGGGCTTCCTACTCCTACCAGGGCAGTGATACCAGACACACACACACACACACACACACACACACACACACACACAAGATTATACTCTGGGAGGAGGGACCGGCAGAACTGATTGTGATTTTTAAAAATCATTTTATTGGAGGCTCATACACCTCACAATCTATACATCCATTGTGTCAAGCACGCTTGTACATTTGTTGCCATCATCATTCTCAAAGATTGTGATTTTTTTTAAATTGTGATGATTTAAAAAGTGATTTAATCAAGGAAGTGTATGATATGTGAATACTATATCAAGAAAACTACTGGCAAAAAAACAAAACAAAACAACAACAAAAAAAAAAACAAAGAAAGAAAGAAACCAAACTTGACTAGCAGTTTCCATGGGTGAAAGTTGTTGTTGCTTAAGGGGCATTGACTTTATGTTAATGGTGGTGGAATAATTTGGAAAGGGGAATCGGTAATGGTTGTTCAACAAGAAGAGTCTAATTAATGGCAATGAATTATATATGTAGAAGCTGTTCAACTGGAGAATGTTTTGTTGTGTATATCTTTGCCATAATTAGGGAAAAAAAGTTGTTACATGAATGAGTACAAGAAAGAAGAAAATGAGGCTGAGCCCCAGTGGCATAAGTGGTTGAGTGCGGGACTGCAGCCCGCGGGCTTGGTGGTTCAAATGCAGCAGCGGCTCTCAGGAGCAGTACTGGGTAGCTCCCATGACCACCAGAGGGCAGTGATGCAAAAAAAAGAAGAAAATGTTCTTGAAAATTGCTCTAGAATTGAATGTGGTGATAATTGTGTGATTATCATATCGATACGACTGAATTATTGAATTGTATGGCATGCAGATGAAATATTAATAAAACTTTTTTAAAAGTTAAGTTTTTGGGGGCTGAGCCCCGGTGGCGTAGTGGTTGTGCACGGGACTGCGGCCCACTGGGACGGAGGTTCAATTCCAGCAGTGGGGCTGGGCCTCCAACTCCCACCTCCGGAGAGCAGTGATGCCCCTCCCCAAAAAAAAAAATTTGTTAGGCTGAGCCCTGGTGGCCTAGTGGTTGTGTGCGGGACTGTAGCCCACAGGGTTGATAGTTCAAATCCAGCAGCAGCTCTCCAGGAGCAATGCTGGGCTTCCTACTCCCACCAGGGCAGTGATGCCACAAAAAAAACAAAACAAAACAAAAAGGGCTGAGCCCCGGTGGCGTAGTGGTTGTGCGTGGGACTGCAGCCCACTGGGACGGAGGTTCAATTCCAGTAGTGGGGCTGGGCCTCCTACTCCCACCACCGGAGAGCAGTGATGCCCAACCAAAAAAAAAAATGTTAAGTTTTGGGCTGAACCCTGATGGCATAGTGGTTGTGTACGGGACTGTGGTCCACTGGGTTGGTGGTTCAAATCCAGCAACAGCTCTCCAAGAACAAGGCTGGGCCTCCAACTCCCACCAAAGGACAGTGATGTCCCCCCGCCCAAAAAGTTAAGTTTTGAAAACTCACAATGGCAATTCCACTCTGCCCTATAGGGTTGCTATGACCTGGAATAAACTGGATGACAGGCTTACTTGCAGAAAAAACACCAAGACTAAAGCTCAGAAGCCCACAGGGCAGTTTTGCCCTGCCTGGTAGTGTTGTCAGGAGTCACAATGGACTTGACAGCAGGGAATCAAGTTTGCTTTGTTTTGTGTATCTGTGAGCTATTTTCAGTTTGCTTTAGATCCCTCTTACACATTAATATTGTATACTTGGGTTGCTTTTCAATTTACTCCGTGTACTTCTTTGAATCACAGAAATACAATTGCCCATTAAAAAATAAAAGAAACTCGGCTGAGCCCCGGTGGCGTAGTGGTTGTGCGCGGGACTGCGACCCACTGGGACAGAGGTTCAATTCTGGCAGTGGGGCTGGGCCTCCTACTCCCACCACCGGAAAGCAGTGATGCCCCCCAAAAAAATAAATAAATAAAAGAAACTCGCTGCAGTCATTGGGCCTCCCTAGAATAGGGTGGAACTAACTGCCCCTATGGGGTTTTGAGGCAGCAATTCTCGTTTGTTTGGTTTTTTTTGGCATCACTGCCCTCAGGTGGTGGGAGTAGGAGGTCCAGCCTTTGCTCCATGGAGCTGGAACCGAACCTCCATCCCAGTGGGCCGCAGTCCCGCGCACAACCACTACGCCACCGGGGCTCAGCCAAGTCAGGGGTCTTACAGGCTTGAAGATCAAGCGGCCATCTAGCCGGGAAACAACAAAGCCCACATGGAAGAAGCATACCAGCCTGCTTGATCACCAGGTATCAATAGGATCAGGTATCAGGCATCAGAAGACCTAAAACAAATAAATCATATCGATGCGAATGCGGGGGGCTGGAGTGGAGATCCAGAGCCTATCTGTAGACAATTGGACATGCCCTCACAGAAGGTCACAAGGTTGGAATGAGCCAGTCAAGGTGCAGTGTAGCACCGATGAATATAAACACTTTCTCTGCCGCCCCTGCCCCGCCCCCACTACCATGCCCCACTTCTACCTTACAAATCTGGTTAGACTGGAACATATGAGAGCTCTGAGGACAGGGAACCCAGGACAGGTAAACCCCTCAGCAATAGTAATGGGAGTGGCGATGCCATGAGAGTAGGGGAAGGTTGGGGGAGAAGGGAGCCAATCACAATGATCGACATGTAACCTATCACTCAGGGTGATAAACAACAGAAACATGGGTGAAGAGAGACAATGAACAGTGCAAGATATGAAAATAATAATTTATAATCTATCAAGGGATCTTGAGGATGGGAGGGGGAGGGAGGGGAAAAAAAAGTGGAGCTCATACCAAGGGCTCAAGTAGAAAGAAAATGTTTTGAAAAGGATGATGGCAACAAATGTACAAATGTGCTCGATACAATGGATGTATGGATTGTGATAAGAGCTGTAGGAGGTCCCAATAAAATGATTTATTAAGGGCTGAGCCCCTTAATAGCAGTAGTTGTGCGCGGGACTGCAGCCAACTGGGACGGAGGTTCAATTCTAGCAGTGGGGCTGGGCCTCCTTCTCCCACCACCAGAGAGCAGTGATGCCAAAAAAAAAAAAAAAAAGGACAACATTGCTCTAGAGATCTGAGCCGCTGTTGCGCTCACTGGAGAAACAGATTGCTCTTCCTGTGTTTCCTTCAGCGTTTTCCCTCCTCCTCCCTCTCCCTCTCACTCCTCACTATTCCTTCGAACCGCTCAGTGCAATATAGAACGTTTAGGAGCATATGCTTACCCGGCACTTGTTCCAGCCACCAAAAATGTCTCCAGACATTATTAAGGGCCTCTGTTGGGGGTGAAATCATCCATCACTATCCTGTGAGCCTCTCAGGACCATGTACACAAACTGGGGGTGATGGAGTGCTGGTACACAAACCAAGAGTTTACATGTCGGAAGTGATGATTTTCTCAGCCTTGATTGGCAGTAGGAATTTGTGATGTGGTTTCAAGATTGTCCAGGTACAAGATCCACTGCTGAACCTCCCATATCATTTCCCTGCTTCCCAGGTACAAGATCCACTGCTGAACCTCCCATATCAGTTCCCTGCTTCCTCAAGACCTACGGGGCACTAAAGTATCAGGGTGGCAGGATAAAATATTAGTTGCATCCTATGTATGAGGACGCACTGAGACAGGAGGCTTGAAGCACAATACTATGGTAACTTGGTTCTACCAAATTCTCCCCTAAAGAAGCTGCTGAGGAGAGGGTCGGAGAAGGCTTCCCTTAGTAAGCGATAGAGGTGTGCAAGATGAGCCAGGCTTAACTAAGTCATCGGTGACTTGAAGTGAGCATCCCCAGGCATTGTGGTGTCAAAGAACTGATGTCTAAGGAAGAGATGGACATCGCAAGAGTCCTTTCAATGTGGTTAGTGCCGGGTGAGCCGAGAAGGTGCTCCTCCCCTAATCTTACTGAGGTATGATCGTCATATGATAAACTGTACACAGAGTAGAATTTGCTGTTTTCACATATGCACATGCTTATGAAACCATCATTACAATCAAGATAA